>DWEG01000550.1:0-10744 GCA_018245845.1 Apyrrothrix hygieia | reverse complement strand
TTACGTTTAAACGTTATAAAAAATATAACCTTGTATATAATTCTTAACTACTTTTTTATATGCAAAAGGTCTGACATACTTGTACATTACAAATATAAAATTAGGGTTATTTTATTTCAAGTTACAAACTATGTATATCATTAGGAACAAAATAGTTTTTTTTTTGGAAATAAGTATTAAACCTCGATATAAATTTGTACACGTATGTTGCTTTAAGCAATACTCACTAACACATTCATTACATTAACCTTACTGGTCACATAACACCGAACCCCGCTCGTAAAATACAAATAAAACTGTATAGTGCACGAATAAAAACCTCGCATAGTTCATTGACAGTTTCAGTTCCAATGTTTATTGCAGGTTGTCGTTTAGTCCTGAATTGTGCTTGATAAAACTGTATTCTATTTGCGCGTGTCTCACTACGAACAAAATTAAATGTACCTCACTTGTATGTACGAGGGTTTCGTCAATATTAGACGGCGACTGACAGGGTGACGGCCCTGCCATATGTATCGGCTAAATGAATCCCGGAATGTCACCTAAGCGATCTCACAAAGCAAAATTGCTCTCATGTACATACACTAGGTGGTCTATCTCTCATCTGTGTATAGAATTACTGCGCTATAAGTGGCATTTAATAATACAGCTGTAAAACGTGTTATATGTATGAGTTGTAACGATTAATTTTTTTTTTTAGTTCCTTTCCAAAATCGCATGTATCGTTTTTGTCTATTTTGTGATATTTCATGTGTGTGATTAAATTGTCAGATTAAGATCTGTTTTTTTTTCAAAATAATCGAACAATTAAAACCAATGCTAGCAGAAGTGGAAACAAGAAGTAAGTTGGTCGAATATAGAAAATTTTAAAATAATAATTGATTTTCATTAATTTTAATATATTTGAAATATCGCTTACAATCGCCGTACCACGTATATGTTTTTGAAATCAAATGTATACTAAAATGAATTATTACTTTGTTGATAGCATCAGCCATTACTTTGAAAAATCCAATTGTTTTAAAATGGAAACCTACTTTTCCACGATCAACGAGAAAAATTTATGTGGTTATACTTTAAATATTCTGCAAATCTTTCCATTCACAAGAAACTGCCAAGTACGCTTTACTGAGAACCGATGTAGAGCCCACTCTAATAAGAATGTGTGAATTACTACATTAATACAATGAGACTGTGAACTAAAAGTAAATTTAATAAAGAAATTGTTAAAATTCGTCGCTGTTAAATAGGAATGTATTTAAAAATTTCATTAGCTCATAAGAAACAACGACAGAGGGAGTTTTTCATTTATTAGTCATCCCTTGCCCCGGATAATTTGTGTCACGACTTTTGTAATTGTGGAACAACGCCATGCTCGTTCCATTACGGAATAGGTGAAGAGCGTCGACTAACAAATATTTCTATCCTTACAGAACTAACCTGTTTTTCATCATCACCTTTCCACACACGCACGCCGGTTGCGGACATTGACTAATTTATTGTAACCTAACCAAAACTTCCCTATGAGAATATAGCATAATGACCGTTACACTGAAATGATGGACAAATAATTCAAAATATTCAGCACTGGAGCAGCATGGTCGAGGCCTCCTGTAATAACGGAAGAGACCAGTAACCAATAATAGGACGGAAAAAATGGCATCCATATATTATTGCAACGCAATTAAAAAAGTAGATTTAAGGATTCTACTTTACGTAAACAACAGAAATTTGAATGAATTAGATTTTTATAATCGAACGTAAGATCGCTTCAGTTAATTTAATTAAATATTTAAATTATTCAAAGCTTAAATAGATTGCTGCAAAAATCGTATATTGATACAGCCGAATAATTAATGAGATTCAGAATAAATGTGTGTTCTTATGAAATCTGACATGATATCACGCCTGTATTTCTGCGAGGCTGGCAGAGGAGTGTAATGTAATGTAACCTTTGACCAGTTGTATACGTCTCGTGGAATTAGTGGGTGAGCGTATTGCCATACACCGAGCACAAATCCAGACTACGAGTTACTACTGAGAATAGCAAGTGAAAAAACCCAATAAAAAACCACCCGACCCAGGGATCGAAAACAGGACCCCTTGATCGACAGCCGCACTTATAACCAGACCAACGAGACAGTAGCATAAAAATAAATGAAATAAGTCCATTCTTATAAAATCCGAATTCAAAAATAAGAACAGCGAGTCCGTTAAAATTAAAGTATCAACGGAGTACTTAAAATAACTCGGGGGAGAAAGTTCTAGAACGCAGAGCAAAGTAACAAAAGCTCGACAACGATTGTTGTTAAAAGACAACATCCGTTTAACCGAAAGTCACAGCTGGAAGCTCCGACGAGAATACCAAACGTTTTCCGTGTCAATAAAAGCAGCTTTAACTGTACAATCCGTTTGTGGCTTTGTTAAAACCAGTGTTGTTTTTCATACTGAGAGGGCGATTGGTATATGAGTATGTACATACATTGATGTATATGCCCTAATTCAAACTAGAACTATATATGCCTACATACGCATATAAAGCATGTTCTGTGGTTATTGTAACGTATATTTGATATTATGAAAATATTGTTCATTGTTGACTGCCTCGTTGGACGTATTGGTTGCAAGCGCGACTGTCGATTGACAGGTCCTGGGTTCAAATCCCGGGTCGAGTACTATTGGATTTTTCTAAAATTAGAATTTGTAGCAGTGGCTTGTAGTCTAGCAATACATATTGGGTCGTAAACGTAACTAGTGAAATGTGGAAGTATACTACACTCCTCTGTCTACCTCTTCGGGGATTACAAGCATGATGTTACGTATTTTTTTTTGTTTTATTGTATTATCAGTAATATTGCATACAAATTTACAGTGAATTTTTATCGTATATCATTAAGCTACAATAGGGTTTATTATATATGTACATGGATGCATGTCGAAAGGCGTATAAGAGGTCCTGAGCTTCATCTAAGGAGGGCAAGCCAACCTCACCTGCCCGTGTTGCACTCTGCTATACAACAGACGAGTCTCAGGCGACCGGCTGATCGCGATAGTGTGCAGCCTACCTAAGCAAGTAAATGTCCGACCTCAGACTGGCAGCAATGTCGGCGGTGCGAGAAGCTGTGTTCTGCGATACCCAACCCGCATGCCCAGCGTGGGTACGATGGACAAAAACACCTTTGAGGAGACATTTGTCCAGCAGTGGACTGAGACAGGCTGATGATGATCATGTATATTTATACATGTATGCACACATCGTTCTTATAAACATGAAATACGAGTGAGCTATTTACAACTTATTACTGATTGTATAGTGGAATTTACTTAACTGCTCCTAAATTATAATTTACTGCAAACGCATGAAAAGAAGCAACGCGCCCTGGGCTCTAGTATGGAGATTAAAGAAGAATATTGACAATGTGACGTCCGGTTCTCCTAGTGTCTATTTCAAAATCAGTCGTATTATCTCTCTTCAATTCTGCAGTGTTTCGTTCAAGGACATTGCTGTTTCACAGACGAAAACTGTCTCGCATTCCGTGATTCCTCGCCTCGTCCATTGTATTGACCAACCCGTAAGCAAGTACTCGATACCCATTATCCCGATGGATCCGGGACGCAGTCTTACAATAACAAAGAATAAAATAGTGGAGTAGCTTTTTCTCATACATTTTTATTATTGAACGAATAAATACATATAATACCTTCAAAAGGAGAACGTCCAATAAAATCTATTATTTTACATCGTTTTCAATATTAAAACCATAAATTACCACTTTCATATATATTCTACTCTCATGTAAATTATCCTCCAATTTGAATAACACTTGCAATTTTCTCAACGCAAAAAATCGCAAAGAATATCATCTGATAAAATCCATTAATAAATCAAACAGTATGAAAGCCGTTCGTGTTCTAACGCTTATCTAATCCGCGCCGTGTCCTGCGGTGGGTGTTTACATACATAGTCTCTCAAACTTTGTTAGTAACGACGTTTTTATTAAAACATTATTCGAATTTCATATGCAATTACCAATTTTCATATGAAATCGTTATATTTGCAAAGTTCTAAACGAACAAAGTGGCTGAAGGTTTAATAAAGGTGTTCAATTTTACATACTCGAAAGCACCGTAGTAGTTATATTTTTTTATGCTAATTGCTAATAATGCTAATTGCTCATCGTATCCCATAAACATCTGTATCCAATCTCGAAAAGAACAAAAGTTCCCTTAAGTTCAGTTGAACTTACGCCTACTAGACTACTACTACTAGTATTTCTTTCCAGTGAACAAAATTTTATCTCTCAAAAAATAATAGTGTCTCTCTTCTAGCCGAACAGTGGACAAAAATCCTTTCATGCTTAAAACTATCTTCTTCGAATGTTGCCATATTATTTGCTTACTTTGAGCGACCGTGTTAACCATAATATTTATTCAAACTACTACGTCCAAGCCTCACAGACGTTCCTTGTTCTGTCTCTTTACGTATTATTGAACGCTTCACCCACTAATGTTTGTTTACGTAGGATACTATTTCAACTATTAGGTAAACTTACAGAAATGTTACAGGGCACTGGAATTCCATCATTCGTTCCCTATCGTATAGTATCTTTTCTTCCGAAATTGCATGGTGATGTAATTTTAACTGTTTAAAATAAATGAGCCATTTGTTAACTGGTTTATTTATTTCAATGATAATAAATCCGCAATATATACAAAAGTATACTTCGAAGTCACTAACATTAGAAAAAAATAAGAACGCCAATGGCATATTTAGGATTAAGTGCTGCATAAATTATGTTTGTACACGTAAAATTAATCTGTCTGAAACATTTCACTAATTCAGTTATAATTCGAGTGTAACCTTAAACCTCTATAACCTTACTCCTTTCTATTTGAATATATTAGACCTGTCTGTGTATATCTTTATTACAGCCGATGTCATGTAAAATGTAATGCAAAGGATTAGACGTAGCTTAATGAAATAAATGTCTGTTTGATTAAACACCAGAAGACACCGCCTCGCAAAATATAATCAAAATACGTTTACTTAAACAATTTATGTATATGACTGCCTCGTTAGTCTAATGGTTCCAAGCGCGGTTGCCAATCGAGAGGTCCCGGGTTCAAATCCCGGGTCGAGTACTACGAAGCTTTTTCTAACGTAGAATTTCTAGTTAAAATTTCTAGTAGTAGCTCGGAGTCTTGATTTGTGCCCGGTATATGGCAAAAGGCTCACTTTCTATTTCATAGTCGGACATAAACGTAACTTCATAGATTCAAAAAGATTCAAAGATTTTATTGAAATTATCATTTACGACATTATTCCGTATTGCGTAAATTTAGATCGCATTTTCGTCTCAGTTAAGTCTGGCGAGAATACCTGCCGTAGCAGTCCCAAGACACTCCATAGAAGTGTTCACATGAAAAGTTATAACACATTAGGAGTCTAAAAGCTTCGAGGCTGACTACGACTGGAATATTAATATAAATTACCCCTTACTTAATGCGTATAATACGTAAGTTTTCTGACATCAACGACATGCCCTGAAAATTTGCTTAGCGAAAATTTAAACATGACAGAGGTCTAAGGCACACCAATTTCGTTATCTGTAGAACTTCCAACTATAAATGTTTTAATTTCCCAAACAGTTACGACTCTCTTGAAATCGTATTTATTTAACACCGTAGTTTCACGGTAGTAACATTTGAGTATCAGTTTTATGTACGATCTAAGATAATTTTAGTTTTCAGTGTTACCTATACTATAGTTAAACACATTCATTTATGTGTTACATATAAGATTGTCTCACCAATGTGGCACGTGGCAAAGCATAAACATCAACACGAAGGCTTAGACTGTTCATTCTAGAACTTTCCAATAATCAATATAAGGTTCGTAAGTCTGCCATCAAATCGACTACCGCCTAAGTTTGACCATATGCTTATAAACATGAAATAGATATTAGGGACATGAACAAAACAAAGAAAGTCTGTTGTCATGATACATAGCTTAGTTCACGTGGAGTAGCCCAGAATTCTATTGTTTCAGAAAATCAATTCTCTATTTTTGGGGCAATCGAAGAGTCTAGAGAACTACAGGTCGCTTGCTGTCGACTTACAACACACACGAGGTAGGCTGTACACGGCATTCTGCGCTATAGTCACTCAAAATTTATTTTGCATTTTGCTGGCGATGGAAATGATGGATCAGAAAGCAGGAATTGACTTTATGTCATCCTTAGGCAAATAAAACCGAATAAGATATCGTGGTCGATATTTTCATTTATGTATGTATTTAATTATATTTCAATTTAACGTAACGTCACGCCTGTATGTCCCTGAAGAGGTAAGCAAAGGAGTGTAGTACACTCCCACGTTTCAGCAGTTACGTTATATGACCCTTCATGGAATAGGTGGTGAGCCTATTGTCATACATCGGACACAAATCTGGACGCCGAGCTCCTAATACGTAGGTATTTAAAGCTAGAAAACTGAATAGTACCCGACTCGGGAATCGAACCCAGGACTTCTCGATCAGCACACGCGGTTGCAACCACTCGACCCACAGGGCAGTCAGTCAGACAGCTGTTTAGTCAACTGATTTAGTTAATTGTTTTATTAATTAAATAATGATCAAATTAGTTATTTTTCTATCATATAAAAATATTAGGCAAATCAGAGTAAATATAATGTACAATGCGCAAGAAATATAAATGCATATAGCATACTTAAGAAATAGTATTTTTACAGGAATATTACAGTAACTTGATTCTTTGCACTGGGTATTTTGGTGCATTACATTATATGCCTACTTGTGCATACCAGATATATTGAACAAAAATATGTATTAACAAACATCCATTTCTACAGCTACATTTTATTAAAAGCTTAATTATACCTTTTATAATGCATGTATGTAGAAGAAACCCTGCAAATTTGTAAGGATAGAAATATTTGGTATACGGTACCTTCTGCCTACCCTATATGTCTGTATATGTACAATGTTTGTTTTATCAACAAAAAGTAACATTCATGGGTTTTGATTTTCTCCCGCCATTTCGACATCCATAATGGCTGCCGGTTTCTTTCATAACAATCGATACCGTACTTAATCATTTAAAGTTACACAAATTACATATTGAGAATATTGTATAAGAAAATAAAAGAAATCTTAGACATTACGTGTCAACGCGGTAACTGTATAAACAGTTTTTAAATAACTATAGTATTTTTTAAAGTTCCTTAACAAGTTTCGGAACGTAGCCAATTCTTTTCTTCCACCGTGCCCGAGAAAGTTCCACTTCAAAAATGTTTTGACACATTCCGCATTCGACTGGGAATTGGAACGATATGTCAAGGTATACGAATATGGAATTCTGAATGACTTTGAATTTGAATACAGGAAATCAGCGAAATCTGATTCATTATATACCTACATAAATGTGATACATTTGATTGAGACTTCGTAGATGATGGACTTTAGATTGAATCGAAAGCTTCAAATGTTAATGTCATCTTTATCACTGTCATCATCATCACCATCATCAACAACATCATCACTGGACACGGTTCTTCTCTCAGAGATGAGTAAATATATATAAAGAAACGTGGTTCTGATTTGACTACCTACTTCTGTATCTATTCTCTTCTCTCTGTCTACTCCCCTGTACTTGTTCTAGTATTAGTATTTCCGGAGTAGCTACAATACATTTAAATATGCGAACGAACAATATTGCATATCGACTGTAGTAGTATATACATACATGTTAAATTAAAATTATATTTAAAGTTTCAGGGGACGCCAAGTGATCACTTTAATCATGAACCTTTACCGTCGCTAGTTGTTTTTGGAAGCTTAAAACACTAGACATGTATAGCAGTCCTTTTAAGACTCTTTTTCAAACATCACATTCATCCATATACTTATGACCTTATTATAATCACCCGTTTATTCACTCACATACACACGAACTTTTTGCCATACAATGTTTGTTTAAACTCACTAAATTCGGATTCTGTCGTGAGTTATATTATTTGGTAACGAGTTTTCTTGAATGCCATTTACGATTATACTAAAAAGTCGTGAGTATTGCTCAAAAAGTATTTATGTTAAGCAGAAATTACTTTAAATGACCTAATATGTCGTACAATAGTATAATATAGCAGAATAAAAATAAAATGTAGTTCAAAACCCACCTTGATCAAATAGACCAGATAATGGCTGACGGGGAGTCAGAAGTCTCCGAAACCAGCGTGCATGTATGGAGAGAGTGATGAATATATGTAGAAGAAGCTCGGCAGGTCTGTAAGAATAGAGATACTTTGCAGTCGGTGCTGTCTACCTACCCCGTGACGGAGCTAGCGTGCAGATTTGCATGTATGTATTTATGTGAAATAGTTCAAAGTATAACTCAAAGTAAAACGATATTTATTTCAAATCTCATAATGTATTGTTCTTATTAAAATAAGAACGATTGTGGCTCTGGTCTATATATCTATAGTCTTCCTCTTCCGTTTTGACGACAGGGACAAGCAAAGCGAAGGCGATAGTCTACCACGCTTTGCAAGTGCGAATTGGCAGACTTTACACGGAATGAAAGAACATTATATGCGCCAAGGCTCTCACATGATTTTTTTCTTCAAAGTCATAGCGACTTTTTCTTAAAGCTTTTGTGGTTTCACAACCAGAAAAAACTCATCAGCCGTGTGAATAATAAATGAAAAGCTAGTGAGATAGACATTAAGTCGCATGTGCGGCTTGAGACCCAGCGACTACAAATACATAAGAAAGATACTTTGTGTGAAAGGAGTTTTAACGTGAAACGTGGGTGTATACTACACTCTTCTGTCCACCTCTTCGGAGACTACAGGAGTGATGTTATGGTGTCTTGTTATGTTATGAATTGGTGTCAAAATGAGAAAAAGCATGCTTTGATGGTTGGTGAATGTAGAAAGAATGGCAGATGAAAGAATGACAAAACTATTATGAAATGCGAATATTGATTAATGAAGATGCCGAGAAAGACCATGACTCATCTATGTTGATTAAATAGATCAGATACTACTTAATGTTTCCAAAACCAGGTGCAATAGGTTTTATAGGACATATACACGTTGTCGAGATCCCTATGTGGAGGTCATATGACAGATAAATACACCTATCTGTAACTGTAGCCTCTGATACATAAGCATTCGATATATTGTGAACGTGAGAACTTAGAGATCAAATGATATCGCGTTGGACCAGTAGAATTATTATGGGTTCGATTGTATGATACAAAAGAAGAAAAAGGTATTATATGCAATATTTTTACCTAATAGCCTTGAGAAATCTATTGTGAAATACAAGATAATTTAATGTTACGTTGTCTTAAAACAAACTTTTATAAAAAAAACGTAAAAAACGTAAGTTAGAAAATTTAAGATTCGATAAGAAAAATTTTTTCTGCCTTCGTGGGAGGCGGATGAAGTAAGTTGAACAGGATCCAAGCGTGAATCTTCCAGCTTAATATTAACGTTTCAAAGTTATGCTTAATCTAGAGTGGAGTTCAATTTCATACGTTTTTCTAGATTCTAGAAGAACATATGGAAGTGGACTCAAAAGTATCATCCCCGCATAGATCTTTTTCCGAAGGCTATCTTATTATCTGTATTTATTCACGATTTTCCACGGACTAAACAAATAGTACTACGTAAACGCTGTGAAATATGTGTCGTGTGGTTGCTCTAAATATATTAACAATTCGTTGTTATATAAAATACCGAAAACATTTTTCGAAGCGATCGGTAGCCACGCGTGGATATTTTCAATGATTTCCAGTTCCTATGTTTCTCTGCCTACCCCATTGAGTATATGGCGTGACGATATAATAATAGTAGAATTCCTATAAAAATGTTTAATTACAATCACTTTATTGTTACAGTCCGTAATAACAATACAAATAAGGTTACAAAGCCATGAGAACGGACGCTCATAAAAAGGTTTTAATTGATCAAAATTGTATTTTCAAGTTGTTTTTATAAGTCCTGACGCTCGAGTATTTTTGACCTTGAGACAGCCATTCCTCTTTTATGCAAGAAACATCAAAGAGAAATTCTTGTTCTGACTTTTTGATTTAATTTAATTTGTATTTACGAATATTGACAGTATTTACAAATAATAAAACTGTATTAATTAAATATAAATTGTAAAACATTATGTGGTTCTTAAGACTGGCTGAACCGGAAGTCCAGATGATAAACAAAGTTTTGGTCTGTTGTATATGCATCAGGCATAGCCTCATTACCACCAGAGAAATTTTTACGAAATCCCGTGTTATTTTAGCTTACAGAGCGTCGTAATGTACAGATAAAATAACTTTATTTTTATCTACAGAGGTGAATTTTGAGGTTGTTGAAAGTAAACATTGCTTGTAATTAAAAATTAAATTGTATTATACAAGGCTCACTCATGCAGGAAAAACTTTTAAAGGAATGTTGTAGGAGTTTTTGCGCAAACTATCTTGAGACTGTCGTAGTGGTTTTTGCGCGAACAGTCTTGAAACTTTATGTCGTAGGGGTTTTTGCGGGAACAGTCGTGAAACTGTATGTCGTAGGGGTTTTTAAACGAACAAGCTTGAGACTACATCCGCCGCTTTGGTACTCTCTTCTAATGAAAATAAGGACTGGATAACAAATTCTTTTAATTCTTATTATTATTATTTAAAACGCAGCATAACTAGTAAAGTTGCGGGCACAACATTAA
>DWEG01000549.1:0-10744 GCA_018245845.1 Apyrrothrix hygieia | reverse complement strand
TTTATACGGTTTGACCGATGGTACATTGGTCAATTAACCTGGTCACTAAGCCAGGGTGTAGGGGTTCGATTCTCCACAAGGTTCAATATTTGTGTGATGAGCACGTGTGTTTGTTCTGTGTCCGAGCATATAGCATAAATTATGGCAGTATGTAAGCATATCAAAGGCCATGTCTTATTAGTGATCAGACGTCCGCTCATGAAGTAGACCCACGAGAATATCATCATTATTAATATGTATGTTACTGCAGTTTTAATAAACAATATCCGTTCACCTAAAATGTCTGTTTCATGTTATTTGTCCATATTATAGCTGTGACTGGCTGTCCTCACAATAAGGGTCAAAATTGCTCCACTGCGGATAGTTTAATGTGTATATAAAAGAAGTTCGCATAGAAACTAGTTAGCAGTTTGCAAACTTGAAATATAGAAAGTATTTTCTGGCGCATTTTTGTTCGGAAAACTTGTGCACAGAGTTGGGACTTTAATCAATAGCGACACCAAGCAAAAGGCAGTTGTTTTAATCAACCCACCAGTAGTTTTCTTTACGTATTTTTTTCTTTGTGTGATACAAAAAATTATCTGCTTTTTGCTGTATTACAATGAAATAGAAAACTGGCATGTAATACCGGATGTAAAATGTGTAACGTATCACTTTAGTAATCCCCGAAAAGGTAGACAGAGGAGTGTAGTACACTCCCACGTTTCACCAGTTACGCTTACGTCCCAATATGAAATAGGTGGTGAGTCTATTGCCATACACCGGGCATAAATCCAAACTCTGAGCCCCTACTGGAAATTCTAATTTCAGAAAAATCCGTTAGTACCCGACCCGGAATTATAACCCAGAACCTTTCGATCGGCAGTCGCGCTTGTAATCAACACAGCCAACGGGGCAAGATTCTATAACCATAATATAACTAGGAACACACCATTTCGCTACCAATTCTGCAATACACGCTCGACTAATTCTTGGATAGTCGTGCACTCGCTGACAACGTTGTAACATGCAAATGAGTTGATTTGCAAATGTAATCCTTTTGATCCTACATAGATAAATGATACCGTTGCCACAGTGGGTTTACAGTTTAATAACATACAAAAATTATTTACTTTTATATTATAAAATGACATGACATGTAAAAGTGTAATAGATTTAGTCTTCAGCCTGCCAATTGCATGGAAAATTTTCAAGAGCGCGCTTTCTTGCTTTGGAACTTTTGTAAGGAATGTTAGGCAATGTCTGACTGAAATACTTTCTGACTTTCGAAATTTAACTCAAATTGAATTCAAATCCAAATCCCCACGTTGGTTTAGTTTATCCCCAGCGCTGGATTTAGTTGCCTCTTACGGCACTTCGGTATCCCGGCACGGGGTCGGGGATGTATTTTTTCTTCCCCCCGACACGGGTAGTACATATTAGCAGCCGGATATTAAATATTAGTAGACGTATAGTAAATATTAGTAACGGATAGTAGATATTCCTAATTAGTATAAATAAACTAACTGACCCAGTAAAAGTTGTTCTGCCCTATAAATTATTTATAGAAAATCTTTCGGTTGTTAAATATAAATAACGAATGTATTGTAAGTGCGTTTGAATGTTTTAAGTTCGATGAGACGGACGAAGCGCCGTCTGTCATTAAACAACATAAATAGTTTCGTTATGATTGAAAAACGAACGACGGTTAAACGATTTGAATATTATTCATAGAAAAATACTAAAATCGCTATTAAAAAAATAGAGGTTGATAGTAGAAGGGTGAAAAATTAGGTATGTATGTATTTTTAATAATTAATATCATAAAAAAATAAAAATAAAATTTTTTGTCAAAAAATAATTTGGGGTGGACCACTCTTATCACTTAAGGGTATAAAAATAGATAACAACCTGTTCTCAGACCTATTGAATATACATATACAATTTCGTCGAAATCAGTCAAGCCGTTTCGAAGGAATATGTACTACACGAGAATTTTGTATATTAGATAAATCAAGAAACATTGTCTGATAGATATACTTACATATGTTCATTCCAGGGGTAGGCAGAGACCTCTGAGTGCCAAATAATTCGAGTCCGACAGTTACATTGTTGATTAAGATTCCGAAGTATTGGTCTTACCTTGCATTTGTTAAGGTACAGTGCGGACTAACAACTAGCAATATGAAGCTAGAATTCGACCGTCTAATTCTGTTAAACCTGACTAATTAGTCGAATGGGTATGTACCTCCTGGCTTCTCAAATTGTAAAATGCAAATCATTTGATTTTTTACGTTTCTAACAAAAGCTTAATTCTCACATAGGTTTGTTAAGCTACATTTTTTTTTCTTTTATTGTGTACAAATTAGTATCATAAATAAATGAATGAATTAGAATGAAGTTATTAAAGCAACACTTAATTACTCATAATATCTGATAAAACTTTGAATAGAATAAAATAGAAAATAGTAATACTAGCTACATGAATATCTAATAATCATCAATCAATATATTATAATCAGAATAGACTATAGTATATCATATATAATAGATTATAGTAATTAAAGTAATTACCTTCTGAACTAAACTAACTTACCATTGCGGTACGCTGGAGCCGTGTCTAGTAGCTTTATGTCCATATACTTCCTTATCTTTTGACTCGCCGTGTCGTATACGTTTGTCTTACTACCTACTTCCTAAAACTTCTTAACGCAAATAATGTTTCTAAAAAAAATGTAAAACTGCCTACCTATTATTTTTATTTCGCTATAAACACGCTCATGTACGCGGAAACTGAAGTATAAAATGTAAGTTTAATTAAGAATTCTTAATGGGAAATGAAGTCTCTCTAACATAAAATATTTTATCATTAAAGAACACATTTAGTAATAAAAGTATGTGACACAAAAACAATTGTAAATTTTTACCTCATGCGTTTTTAGAGAAGGTTATTAAAAAAAAACAACACGTCATGGAAATTAAAGTTTATATTATAATTATAATTTCTGATGTACTTTCTTGAGTGTAAGGTATGATATTGATTGTTATGGATGTTATACAAGGCGTTGAAGATGATATGGAATTAGGTACGTCTGCAGAAGTTGATGACGATTCTTTTTGCGATGACGATGCGGATGTTGAATAAAGTCCAGTAGAATGATTTGTTACGTTTGGTTTGGGTAAAAATAAAGGGGATTTAATAAGTGAAGAGGTTAAATTAAAAGGTCCGAGCGAGGTGACAGGAGGGCTTAGTGACATTTCAGAAGTAATTGTTCTTAAGGGCTTTTCTACAGGAAACTCGGAGCTTTTAAATGTTTCTACTGGCTCCAAATTTGGTACTAGGTCTCCTCCTTTTAATTGTTTTACGGAACTGGACGTTTGTACAACAGTTGGATTTGAAAGATTGTCACTAATATGGTTAAAACGTACGTTTGACAACGCATCTTTATTTGGTAGCGTAGTTCTAGATAAAGAAGAAGGAATAAAATATTCGAACTCAGAATATTTTGGGATTGCACTGGCGGTGCCCTTTGAAAAACTTTTTGAAAGAGTTTTGTCTTTACTGCACTTCGTTTCCAGAATAGGATTTTTAGCACGCAAATTATTTGGCATATCCAAATGATGACGTATATTCGTACACAATTTTTCGTTGGTGTTTAAACTCGGAGCAGTAGTCAAAGAGTAAGGTAATGAATTGAGAGATTTTTTGAAATCACTAGAATTGGTAGTCTGATTTGATTGCCTAATAAAGTTTTCTGTTTGCCCGCTACATAAAGAATTCTTTTCAATTGATGTTGAACTTAATGAATTTGTTTCTGAATTAGGAACTTCGTTTACTAACGATGTTGATTTGAACATATTAGATTGATTTTGTATTGTCATGGGAGATGACAATAATCTGTCGCTAGTCATTAAATTACAAGTTGAAGATACAGTTTTATCAGACGTATTTAATAAATTTTGAGGTTTAATAGAAATAGGAACTGCTAAATCATTTAGAGATGTTGGCAGAGAAGATTTGTGATTTTTATAACATGATGATTTTAATCTTTCTATCACCTTTTGACTTGGATTTAATTTACTTTTCATTGATTCAGATATTGGTAAAACATCTAAAGTATGTGGCCGTGATAAAGATGGACTTTGAGAGACAACAGGAGGAATGGTATCAGAAAACAAATGTTTCTTAGACTGTGATGGAAGAGATATAGTAAGATTCTGAGGAAGTGAGCTAGCAGAACTATTAATGAGAGGTGGAAAAATTTCATTGGGCGTGGACAAAGATACAGAATTACTTATTGTTTTTAATGGATACTTAATGAGGTTGTAATTTTTGGTAATTGATAATGGTTCTTGAGGAGTTAATATTGATGTAGGAAAGATATCTTTGGGTGTTTTTGTAGCAAACTGATTTTCAACAATGGCCGTCGTTAAAGGAACATTTGCTAGAGTTGTCTGTACAGGGTCTTCACGGGTTGCTCTAAAATCTACATAGTTATTTAGTTCTGTTAATTTTGGCCGTTGAAAAAATTGCTTATTTAACGGGCTTATCTGATTTAAAAATGTATAAAGGGCATGATTATTTTTGTGCGACAGTGATTGACTGTTAGTGAATTTCGAAGAAGCATCTAAGTTATCTCTTGGATTTTTTATTTGAGGTTGCAGATTTTGCTGCGTTTGAACTTTTGTAAGTAAGCTGTCCTGGTCATTATATTTCCCTTTATGTCCTTCAGTAAACGGCAAGACGCTTAGGGAATTTGTTCTAGTTGGACTGTTTTCAATAAACCGAAAAGACGGTCTAATTATAGATTTTCTCGATTCTTTAGGAGTTAAGTGATAAGCTGCAGATACATTCGGCTTACTGTCACTAAAAGAAACTAGAATGCTTGATACTGTGCCACTAGCTGAATTTAAACTTTCAGCAAATGGTGCGGGGACTGCGTTATTGGTAGAAGTAACCGCTTCTAGTGGCAGAATATTAGATACTCTGATAGTGGCTAAGCAAGGTATGGCCGATGGTCCAGTACTTGGTTCTATAGAGAGGTTCATGAGTACATTTTGGGGTGAAGCCACTTTTGATGGTGATACGTCCCATGGTTGTAAGTGGAACTGTTTTGGCTGGATCGCCACTGGCAGCGAGACTGTGTGTATTAACTGAAACAAATAAGATAGTTAGTATTACCATAGTAGTTTTGAACGAATAAGTTTTACTAGTACTAGTATACTAGCATCCCCGGAACCATTAAATATATGTTATATGCTGTACGTAACGTCTCCAACGCTATATCTTCATCCTATCCGTAAACTGATGTAAACTACTGAAGTAATAACTTCAGTTCTGTTTGAAGTCGGACTATATCCAACGTACATATGCGTCAATGATATACATGATGAATTCAGAGCAGTATTACTACAGTATAAAATATCTTAAACGTATCACTAATCAAAATATTTCCATTAATCATAGCAATTATAACAAATTAATTTTCAAAACCCAAGGTAAATAAAATAGAAACGGTAAATAACTTACAGATATAAAAAATGTTAAACAAATTAAACAAGTTCATGTTCGTGTTTGCACTAGAGTTTCCACTAGGACGACTTTATTTCCAGCCATTGCATTACACGTGTCATTAGCAAAAATCCAAGTTACCCAATACGTCACTGTACGTGTGCAAATATGAATAAGTTACAAATCTTTGCATAATCGTGCATAAATAGTGTACAATAAGAGCCATACCTGATAAATGAGCACGAGGTAAATATTATATAACTTCCCCATACCGCAGCGACGCCTCGCGCGGCGGTGAATAGCTAGAAATATTCCATTTCGCTTCCGACGACGTTCTTAATGCTTTCGTCACAAAAATTTCCATACACCGATTTCCAAAGCACAAACGCAATCCATATGATTGATATATTTCGTAATTTTTATTTACTGATAAATCATTCATATTGTATTAGTTACTTATGAACTAAACAAACTTGATTGTAATGTGTCGTTTTACAAAAAAAAATTGCGAAAACAAAATCTTTTATGTCTTTTTTTGTTCACTTTTTTACATACATTTGTATAGGGACTATTAATATATTTGTATCGGGACTATTAATATCAATTCGTTCATTTGTTAGGTATTAGGTGTTAATAAAGGTAATATTAACAGTCATAAAAAAACGAACAAAAAAAGACAAAAGAATGTTTAATATTACCTTTATTAACACCTAATACCTAACAAATGAACTAATTTATATTAATAGCCCCGATACAAATGTATTCCGTACTCTAGATTATGTCTATGGTCGGATAGCCATTTGTGTATGCTGCCTGTTCCTTTCATAATATCGTCCCATAAGAAAAATCTATTGAATTGTAGCTTCGATTCTACGCTATCTTTGATTAGAATTTCTTTGGGCCCTTGAAAGATATTGTTCAGGCTTTTATAATTTGATGTTTAGTACTTACGGTAGCGCTCTATATGACAGTCAGATACTAAAACCATATTAACACTTTTGCTGAAATGCATTAGACAAACATTAATAACTCTCAAAATTAAATTTAACCTCTTATGTCTTAATGTCTTTTACCACTATACCACTGAAAGCAGACCACAACCATGAAGAAAGAACAATAATATATACTACAAAGTCGAAGAAAGACAAAATAAATTTTAACCATCTCTACCATAGTAGAGAGTTACGGGAAATACTAAAAATGTCTCAATTCTTATCTGTTACATTATTAATTCTATATCAATACTTTATGTAATCGTTGTTGGTAGGTGTTACAAAGACGAATGATGTAATCGATATCTTATCGATGATTATTACGAGAATAATATTAAACATTATTCAACACTGACATCTACGTGAAGAAAGAGAATTGCGTTGCATGATAACTATAACAAAGATAACAAATGTATAATACTTATAAGTACTAAAATTTATTTCATTTATACAGAACCATTCTAATATTTTTCACACAGAAGTAACTGATCACAAAAATAGTAATTTGCAATTGTGACAGTGACCGCATTTAGTAATACACAAATGAAATGGCGTTTTCTATGATTTTTTTCGCCATATCTCAAGTTATATTAATACAGGTAAGGTATTAAATTTACGGAACAGCTACAGTTTTGAAAATATGTATGTTAATTTAACAAATATAAATTTCAGACTGTCAACTGTCAATGTGTGAACAGGATTATAGCGAATTGTGGACCCCTAGAGACATTTCTACCTTTTGAATTCCTACCTTCAGAAGTCGTTCTAACAAACCAAGTGATATTCAACGAAGCGGGGGTACCTATCGGTTGGCCAGCTGTACCTAATTGGGCCATATCTGATATAGCCCCGGTGCAATATCCATTTATACCCAGCTTGGTACCTGCGCTACCTGAGCCAATAGCATGCCTGCCGGCTATAGCCCCAACAGTGGGCCCAGACAGTAACCTGGCTAGCAATCTTGCCGATGTGCTCCAATTGTTAGTTGTAACTAATTTATTGAGTAGTACTTTGCCTGGAAGCTGTAACTCGGCATATATTCCAAACCCATACGCTATTCTACCAATAGGGCCCCAGAAATGTATTTATTAGATTAGGTATCAGGTTTAAGTCTGAATAAATTGCAGTTAAAATATATACATCATGTTTTCTTTCTGCCTTTATATTTTAAATGTACCGCTAACTTTAAAAATATATATGTTTACAACGTTTATGTAATATTGTATATATATAATGTTTAAGTAAATGTTGGTTTTTATCGACCATCTTAAAATATGTATGTAGGTGTGTGTGTAAGTTAGAAGAGTGACAGTTTTCCTTTTGGAACATTAGTTATATAAGGGCCTGTCTCGTGGACGCTAGGTACACATTTTATGAAAATAGAAACATGAAAAACAAGAGTCGAAAACAAAACAAAAATAATATAATAAAACAATAAGTATGCAGGCTTAAATGTATGTGTATATGTGTGTGTCTGAGTGTGTATGCGCATGCGTGTGTGTGTGTGTTTGTGTGTATATAAGTGTGTACGAGCATATGTGAGTGAGTGCGTGCGTGCACGCGTGTGTTTTTGCGTGTTTGTGTGTGTGTATATGTGCTTGATTCTAAGAGCATTGCTAGTTTGTTAATTTTTATCAGGCTTTTTTGAACCTATTATGTTCTTGGTTTTTACGCATTAACAATATTAAGTGGGTAACCATTATCGGTTTTCTTGCAATAAAAGAATTCTGTTGTGAAATGATGGCGTTGCGGAACAAAGGAACGTCTATGTAAATTTCCGTTTCTATGATGAGCATATTAATAATGCACGTGAGCAAATGTATAGGGAAATATTCCCACAGCGTAGAGAAAACAGTAGGTTCGTAGTTGATCACATTATCTTATATCACGTATGTTTTTTCGGAGTAGCCCGTCTAGTTTCGGACGTATCTGGGGTTCTTGCTGTTGAGAGACTGTCTCCACCGCGACTTCGCTACGATGGACTCGTGAAGAAGAACAGGACCGAAAGTAATCAAGCTGTTCTCTAAAATCATACGTGAGCTAAGCTGTGACTCAATTCAATCATGTTTGTAGATATTTACTAAACGTTTAATAGACACGAATACGAACGTAAAATGTATAATGATCAACAAATTTACATTGAACCCTGCAGCGTAGTGTATAATCGTAAAACAATATTTCTTTGCCTATTTTCAGCAACGAACATATTTCGAAAATAATTCGCTTTCAATATTGATCTATGACTGAACTTACGCAGGGCATATACATACATATTTTAGTATAGCACTCTGTGGAAATTTACACAGATTCTGCGGTATGTTGGCGTTCGTTACATTATTTATTAAAATTCTCGCCATGTTGATGTTCATAGCAACACGTTGTGTTTTTATATCCAATATCTAAAAGAAGAAAGCGAAAATTGGTTATCTGAAATCTGTCTTCAAGGTTAGGTTTATTGAAAAAATTACCTAAAATACTTAAATTATCTCTTATCACCACCACGCGAGACCTAGAACGTTTTCGATTGTCTAATATTTATGATTAAACTTTCCGAAAACAATTTTACAGTGTAGCAAAGCGATATTTTCATTGAAAGCAACAACCAATTTCATCTGTCAACATTACCAAGAAACTTTCAGAAAATACTCGACCTTGCGTTGTACGCGACTTAAATTTTTTCAAGAGTAATATCATGACAACGAAATTATATTTTTGGCCAAACCGTACAAAAATATCATTAATCAACACAACCTGGAAAGTTCCAGAAAAAACTCGACCTCGCAGTTGAAGTGGCTTAAAATATCGAGAGTCAATATCACTGGAATAAAACGACATTTTATACCAAAATAAACATTAGCATCATTAATCAATAATCTGGAAAGTTCCAGAGCATGTTCGTCCTAGCGAACTGCCGTGATCTGTGACTATTTAAAATTATTTTCACATTGTAATATAACAGTGTTTTCTGCTACAGTAAATAAAGCAATTGGAGCCTCGATAAGGGAGCTCGCAACGCATACATATCGCCTGCCACCCTATGGGGGGTGTATCGATTTGCGCAGATTCCGTGCGCTTTGACCCTTGCATTCAACACACGAGTTTCAACCTAGGTACGCAGAGGCTACACGAGCATAGATAGTGTTTCAGGTGGTTCATAAATAGAGAATATTTGTCGGTATGCACATAAGTTATAACCTGAGACTTGATTCACGTATCAATGTAAATGGATTTAGATTTTCATTGCTTCTATATGATTTAATACCAAAAACATTTTTATTACTCAGATATTTATTGCGCACAATCATCAAGACTTGTATTATCTATTTTAATAGCGAGACATAGAAAATGCAAATTAACTCGTAACATGTCGATACCGAACTGACCTCAGGTGGTTATGTAACAATACATATAAGATAAACACATCGTCAGCAAGCCGTAAATGTACGTGATCTATTTACCGAAATGTTTACGTCTGCCAGCCACGATCATAAAGAATGGGATAATCATGATCGATGGTGACACACGCGGATGTAGGAACGGACGTGACCACGTATGGAGTAGACATACCGATGACAAGAGGAAAATAAATAATGGAAACGAAAAACATGGAACGCGTATATGCATAGTGATTTTGTTGTAGTGCTACAAAAAGAGAATGAAGAAACGAACTTAATCAGAAATCATCATCATCAACAGCCTAAGTCCACAGTCGGACAAAAGCCCCCCTGAGAAGTTTTTGCCCATAATCAGAACTAATAAATATAAATAATAACAAATATACTAAGTCTATATTAAATTTTTTTCTCGAAGGAACAAAATTGATTCACATTCTGCTTATTATATGGTCATTATCAAAAATGACATGGCACCTCTCGACGGTCTTAACATATCAGTTTGGTTAATTCGAAAATTTATTAAATACGTGGACTATACCTATTCCATAATGGGACGTAAACGTAACTGGTGAAACGTGGGAATGTACTACACTCCTCTGCCTACCTCTTGAAATACAGGCGTGTATTACGTTTATTAATCATGAGAAACCTGACCACGTAGTACTAACACTGAAAAGACATTAATTTGCGTACCTAACTCCATTTACCTGTGATTCGTTTCTAATTGAGTTCCCTAAATGTCAGGGTTCAGAAAATGTCAACACGTGGGCGGATACTAGATCAGTCGCGCTTACTGAAGGAATTCACGAGCTCACTCTACTATAATTGAGTGTTGGTTTAGTACCAGTACGCAATAATAGTGGAAT
>DWEG01000548.1:0-10751 GCA_018245845.1 Apyrrothrix hygieia | reverse complement strand
GGCAGAGGAGTGTAGTATACTCCCACGTTTCACCAGTTACGTTTACGTGCCATTATGGAACAGGAGGTGTGCCTATTGCTATACACCGAGCTCATAAGCAAACTTCCAATTTCTAAAACTGTCTGTATTGCATCGTTTTATTAAATAAATTTAATAATATAATGACAAGTAAGTTAGCTTACATAATTACGATCTTCATACGCTCTGAAAAATATAACCTTGAAATATATAGGTACTCCTACATATCAACAAAGAAAGATACCTAATTGGTTTTCGAAGTATCTGTACACTAAAGAGGAAAAAGGGTCAAGAGAAGCCGACTAAAGAATTGTCTTTTTCTAATAAAACCACCCACCCTTCTCCAGAAACCTCGTGACGCGGAATCTCGTTACTTTTCCAGTTTATTTTATTTACAGATGCAGCCATTGTGACAAAACGTATTGCATGCTAAAGAGAATTGATCTTATTGCATCTCACGAGGACGCTTGCTTTTATGGACTCACAATCGTACGCGTTTCCAAATAAGGGCTATGTGACGTGTCGCGCTTTTTTGAAAGTACAGACTTGTGCCACTGTCGTAATGACGAGTTGCGTATGTTATGAACAGATTGCAAAAAAAATATGTTTTCATAGAAAATATAATTTATTTTGCATTCTGTTCATAATTTCATTTCATGTATATTTTACATTTATTATAATCCTTATATTCATATTAAATTTTCAACTTATTGATGGTGGTGATGGTGGTGATGGTGGTGATGGTGGTGGTTTTATTTATTATTACATGTATTCAAACTCGCATATGATTTGACTCTAAATTTGTTTGTTTATAGAATAAGGTACGAAGTATGCAATAACCATGTTTGTAGAATTACACATATTCCAATCTATCTGTACGTTGTAGAATTTGTTACATAATCTGTATAATGTGACTATTTAAAACTTCTGCTACATTTAAGTAACACGAATATTAAATATTTTTTAATCAGATGGTTGAATACTGTATAGAATGGTGCTTGAATTGATAGCTGGAACCCGCAACTTGAGCGCAACAGCGGGAAGAAACTACCGGATCCATTTTACCCCTTAAAGACTTGATGGGCAAAAGTATGCCCTCGAGATCCAATATCCCCACATTGCTAGGCACCCCTGTAGTATAGAGAGTCAGTTGACAATATGATTATTGATTTTGAAAGCACATCATATATGTAAAAGTCCTCCTCAGTTCGTGTTAGCGCAACAAATGTTCTGTTGTATATATTAGTTGACTAATATCCATCACGCTCTTATATAATCATACATATTAGTGCCACAATGGGCAACTGACTGATGCAGACTGATCCAGGAAGTCCTAAGCCACCATTTGATTAAAATAGTCCTCCGGAACTCATTGTGCTTAATTAATTAAACTCTTGAAAATAATAGATTTATTAGTTTAAAGTCTAACGGCTTCTTAATGTGCATGTCACTCAAATTACCGTTGTTTGATATATACATACAAACGTGCATATATGTGTAATTTAGTTATTAAAGTTATATTCTTCAGGCAGGCGAGCAGAATTAGAGGTAAAATCTCATTGAATATATAGATCTATTCAACGTATAACTAGTTCATGTAACAATGTCTAAGATTCACTTTAGCGTATTATAGACGGTTGTAAAGCAATATGATCATACATAAAATCCGATGTTCGGTGCCAATGTCTAAGATTATCACACTTTTGCTCAATACAGGCCGTTCCGAGTCAACGTAATCGTTGAATAATAATAATAATATTGTCTGCAGCTTTATTAATTTTCTTTATTATTTTGTACTTAAAATCACCTAAGCACGAATCCCTTACTACGAGAAACCTAAATAATACTTCACCATGCTATTCTAGTGCAAAACGTGAAGGTGGTTGAATGATTATTACCAACGGATAACAACTGCGGTCGACTGCTGAAACTGTCTTCCGAAGTATAGAAATGCTGACTATTCCCGGTCATTCGCCTAAAATCTGACCGTGTTCGAGGTAACTTTATTTTACAAATCACCTGCAATTAGTAACAAGGTTGGGTCTTGAAACACTTCCATTAACTAACATAGACCAGAACTAAAATCTATTTCATTTCTAAAACATATAATAAGATAACTCTATTGCTTAGAGCTGATAATTATTATTAAGAGTTTCTGTATTTATATGATTCAATAGTTTAATAGAAAGACAAAGTATAGCAGTTTAACAATATATGTATTATTTGGTATTATTAATATACATCTAAATAATATCCTTTTATTACGTTTCACCTCTTGTACTGATTAAAGGGAAATTTTATAACGGGGTAGGTTTAACTGGGCAAAGGCAAAACAGGCTGCTAAAAGTACTTTAAAAACCAACCCTTAAAACCTAAAGAAAAAGACACATGGGGAATATATAGGTTTGTGCTCGAACGATCTCCCCAGCAAGATCTTCCATAAACTAAAGTAAAGAAATTTCCTTGGAGGTGTTTGTTTGAAAGATTAAAAAGCCATACATCGGCATCCGACAAACTCTAATTTATGTTTCAGCTAACATAACTCATCGATTATCGATTTCACGTTCACCGTTCACGTTCACAGTTAAAACGACGTAAAAATTTAATGCCATTTCCATATGTGGTAGAAGCGGACATGTTATAAAACTTTATTTACACGAAAGATAAACTTGTACGTACATATTTAGGAACATAATTTTAAAAATCAGGCACGCCAAAGATGATTAACATCTACGATTTCAACTCTTTTATCATTCCACCAGCGGACACGGGCCTCTTGTTTGAACGAGTATTAACGCCATAATCGGCCACGCTAATCACGTTCAGATTAGCGCACTTCTTTAAAACTACTCGTGACTAATGTACATATGTATTTGCATATCTTGTACTATTAAACATGTTTCATATCACATACGTATATAATATAATATTGTGATTTTTTTTATTGAACGGATTAGATCCTTGCCCCAACTTTTCATCGTCACCTGAGACCACTGGTAGAAAACATCAATTGGCTTTAAGTCCGCTCTTTGTTACCAACATTAAATTATAAATAAAATAAATAAGTAAAATAAACGAACTATAGTCATACTTGAATCAGAATTTTAGTCATAATTATAATAATTTATTTGAATTTGACAAGAGTACAAGAATATGGCAAAATGTATATTACCCACATATTATACCATATAGTCGTGTAAATGTAAAACTAAAGTAGTTAACTACCTAAATTAATTATATTGCTTTATGATATTTTTGTATTTTAACAAATTATATTAAATTACCCAGCATCGAATTAAGTTTAAAATATTATTAATTATTATTGACATAATTAAAAGCCACAGATCTCTGCAGTGGGGGCCTGAAAATGAAATCACTGTGTTATCATTGCTAACCTCGTTATATTTAACCCAAACCGTTCCGATTATAAAATATGATCGGTACGATACCAATAAATTATTGGGTATACCTATGACCGATCCGTTTCCTAAAAAACCGGTAGTACCTGTCCTAAAAAGTTTCCACGTAAGTACGTTAATATCCCGGAAACAAGAATTGAAAATACTTCGAGATTTCCTATGTTATTTCATAACATTGATATTAAATGACGAAGGATGAAAATAAGATAGTCATGTATTAAAAACCAAACAGTTTTTATGAGATACAAAAAAAATGTTTCGTGAATAATCCTTAATTAATTCAATTCCTTAATTCCTAATAATATCATAAATAACATTTAACAATTATACCGAAGATACAAAAACTTGAATTCTAATTCAACTAAAAATATTTATACAAAGTTCACATACATACTCGTAAAGGTTAAACCCACATAAATCCAAAATATTCCTTTCGTCCGTTTTACGCACTCATCTTTTATAAGTTTTCCCACACAAAGACTTCGCATTTTATTCGATAATTGGCGCATTTAGAATTTTACAATATTAACAATAAATTTTCGAAATTTTCCAAATTAGCAATATATTACTTGAGAATAATTAAAGAATAAATAGCTGGTAGTGTTATTTATTATTCAAGTTCGAAATATCGTCAAATAATTTCAATAATTTATTTGTTTTTTTTTTGGTAAAAGATGTCCGGTAGAATATTGACGACTTATAGGGATACATTGAGTTGGCATTAAAAATTATTTTTTTATTCTTAAAAAAATATGCATTGATATTTGCTTGTGTTCGACGTGACATATTATGTAGTTAAAATTCACGAAACGTTAATAATTTAAGATTTCTGGTACAACTGTCTAAATACACGCAACGAATCGAAGTCATAGAATTCATTTCAGCTTGTAAATAATTCATAAAAAAATGTGTCATTTGTCTTATTGTTTTCGGAGTCAGTTCTTGTAGTTCATTAGATTATTTGCGGACAATATCACGACGATTAAGTTTATTTAGTAATTAATTAATATTCTAAGAAACCTTCAGAGTTAATTCTGAATTGAATATAGGTTTATTAATATTTGTAAATGATTATTATGGTACGATTACAGTATGTTATTGAAAATATATGATCGTAATAATAATAGCATGCATGGGACGAAATCTCAATATTAAAAATATTTGATTAAAATTTATGTCTCTATAAAATGTTAGCGACACCTGGGCGCGATCAGTTTCCGAAGCTGGTTATATCCGTTTAAAAAGGTCCTACGTAAGGCTCACGTCAGCGTCCCGGATATGGGAAAGGAAATATGACGATTTATTTTGAAGCGGTAGTTTTGAAGAAAAACATTGCAATTTTTTACACGTGTTTAATTAATGTCGTTAGATTATTTTATACTATAATATTTTGATTGTCATTGCCTGTCACATTATTTCGGCGGCTTTGTGTGCTTCGAACCAATTCGTATGAAGGAGAAGTAGCAGGAAAGCTTACCACTGGTGCCATAAACTAATATCGCTATTCCGATATCTTTTACATCTGTATCCAAATATCATATATAGGATTTTTTCTAACTAGGATTTCTAATTAAAATTTCTAGTAGAGGCTTGGAGTCTCCATTTGTGACCAATGTTCTTGTATGGAAATAGACTCACCCTCTGGAAACATGGAAGTGTACTCTTCTGCCTACCTCTTTTAGAATTACAGGCGTGATGGTACGTCTTGTTATGTTATTACAATTCGCATAGCATCCTTAAACATGTTAGCTGGCATGTTCATTATGTTTATCACCTAACTTTCTAAATGAAATGTTGTGGCCTTGTCAGATTATTTATTTCTCCACAAAACTCCCTTAAGGGCACTTCCGATCTAATCCTGTAGATGACATGAATATCGAATTTTACCACGAGTATTATAAAACTGTTTATTCTATGTCACGATAAAATACATAGCCAGAATAATATATATATGAACGGTAACATGTTTCGTGTTCTATTTTCAAACCGTTTTTAATTAAAGTAATTTTTTTTTTCTTTATGACATAAATGATGGTACTAGTCTTTTTACGTGTCTTCTCCTTACAAAGTTGCTAGAAATACGTCTAAAATGAAGATAGGCAATGTATGAATATGTTATGTAAAAAATATATACATACATATATATTCAGGCCAGGTCTCTTACGGATAGGCAGAGAACAGAGAGTTACGTATACATATAAGATTATTGTTGTCTATTAATTTTGTCTATATAAAATATCGTCGTAGTTTTTTAAAATCTTGTTGATACAAATCCGCCTTTTATCTTGATATCTGATTCATTACACTTGTAATGAAAATAAATAATTCTAATATGTTCCAACAAACACAATTGATAAAGAATCCGAATTCGAGCCTCAACACAAATGATGTTTCGCGATCGGGAGACGATAATTGTGTTGGACATGTTCTAATGTTCCGCAAATAGGCACTAATGGAAATGTATGTAAAGTAAGATAAGAACGAGAGGGACGATGTGACTCTTCTCTGATATTTATAATTAACTGTATCGTACGAATATACAGAAAGATATTTGTTTACGTACATAATATGTCTTATTATGAATTGATGCAAAATATCATTATCAATACTTTAAGAATGTTTAGCCACTTGATCACAAAGCTGGCAGAATCTGTATTATGGAACTACACATCTGGTAAATATACATAACAACGTAACATCACGCCTGTAGTCCCCGAGTCGGTAGACAGGAATATAGTACGCTGCCACGTTTCACTAGTTACGCTTACTATAGGCGGTGAGTAAATGAAAGAGGTGGTGAGTCTATTGCCATATGTCGGGGACATATCTAGACTCCGAGCCACTACTAAAAAATATAAATCAGAAATATCCAATAGTACTCGACTCGAGATTTGAACCTAGGACCTCTCGATCAGGAGTCGCACTTGCAACCAACACGACCAATGGGGCAATGAAGTGTAGTGTAGTCTTTATACACTTGCCATATTCCAGTAAATATTTTCCACGATTAAAAATAAAAGCGGCCAAAACAAGAAATTCAATAAATTCAAGATACATAACAATTTTCAATATGTGTCAAGACAAGCGTCAACAGTGTGACGCATATGGTAAAATAACACAATAGTACGAAAAAGAGATAATCGTAAATAAGGAACGAAAGTAGAAGTAATACACGTAGATGTGTTTGTCAACAGATGTGGGTGTGGGCGTGTGAGTGTCCGTGTCAGTGTGCATGCGTGTGTGTGTGTCCGTGTGCGTGCGTGCGTGTGCTCATCGCGCGTTTATTTCTGTGTATACGTGTTTATATATGTGTGTGTGTCTATATATTGTGAATATGTGGCTGTTTAAATATTTAAACACCCACCTATTTGCAATATATATAGCAACACATTTTCACTGAATTCGTAAAATAATGCTTAACAAATTATTGGTATACATTGGTACCTATAAACCTACATAAAAATAAAAATAATTTGACTAAACCGTAGAAAACTGTTGAAATTTCTCTCTGAGTAAAAATATTCAGCGATTTAAGTGATATGATAACATTTTAAAACGTATATTGCGAGCGCAATGAATTCATGAATTCTTTTTGAATTGCAAATTTTGTAATAATGTAGAAGTTTTTGAGCTTATTATACTCGAAACAATCAAATTTTTTTATATCAATATATCAGACAGTTGCTATTGACTTTTGTTACTTTTATGATTGTTGCTTTATTTCTTGCAATGGTCCATAGTCCATGAGCCAAGGGAGTATCTTTCTAACTGTATCACTTGCTAAAGACTCGCCGGGGTCGCTGTATTGATCCATTTGAAGACAATGTTTATTGCGGAGAAGTGCGAGTACAAGGCACACAACACCGAGACCGCTCCCTCACAGACGATTACGAATTTATTATATTCCAAAATGCCCATTAGGGAGGCTATGTATACATTAACAAATTTATTGGGGTTCAATGCTGGGGTACAATTAAAGTGATTAGGCACTTGGAGGCTCTAACCCGACGTGAATAATAGAATAATTGTTCGATAATGGGCGCTTTGATGCAAAATCAGGTATTTTGAAAATTACTGAGACATTCGTTAGTAAAACGAAATACATTTTAGTTTTTTGGAAACTTTTTTAGGAAACAATTTGTCCAACAACATATTCTTATAAAATATCCTGAGGGATCACCAATGTGATTCTTATTAGGCGACGTCTAAACGTTGTTTTTAAAATTTTAAAAATGTTGTCTTTAATTTTTAGGGATGTCTTCAGACACCGCAGTCTGATTTCAAAACAACCATCAAGAGAGCTTGTGGTATGGTAACCTGACGACTAATAAACTACATATATACACAAATAGAAGTATATACTTATATTTATGTGTATATGCACATGGGATTTACATATACTGATATATATACTGGGTGGAAATTGAACCCATGACCTCCGGCTCAGCGTTTGGGTTCACAAACCACTAGATAGACTAGTGGGCCAGTCTTAGTTTCTTAAATATCTAAGTTTTTAGTTTTGCAAATAAACACAAGATTTTGTTTCGTAAATATCAAAAATTTATTCAAAAGATATAACGAAATTATAAGAGAGAAACCATGTTTGTCTAATGTAAAAAGGCCACCAGAGGCACAAATAGAGCTAAACTTCTTTAATACTGGCTGAGTCAAAACTATTACTAATGTAAACATCTACATATGCTCGTTCTTATTGACTGTTTGAACTTTGATGATATTTGGTTGGGTCTTAAACTGGAAAAAAAGCACGACGTTTGCTGCTTAGCAGCTTAAAATTACGAAAATAATGCTACACAATTCTAAATCATGACTATGTAAAAATTTATGGAATTTCAAAATTTTGGTAGCTACTACAGTTTAATAAATAACTCGCGCTGACCAGTGTAGCAAAGTACTCTCCAGAAAAGAGCACTTATATAGAGCCGGCTACGCATTGACCCTGACGCTGTTTGTATTCACAGGCGAAGATCACTTATAGCCTAGTGGTTCCTCTTTTCATTTGCTTGATAGCTGTATCTCTTTTTCTCTTCAGTTCGAGACGAAGTATAATGATCGGGTTTTACATTATGACCTTATAATAAGACTTTGAAATGACAAGTAAGGTGTGCTTATGAAAGTCTATCAGGAGTTCATGCTGGTATTATTGATGTATGTGAAAATCACTTCCCAAAAGTTATTACAACTTCTTAGAACTTATTTATTATAAGTAAGAAAACTGTAAAAGCTTAAATTTGCTACGCAAGGTGTCAGTAAAATGCTGACGTATATTAATCCCTTTATAATTTAATATTTTAACAGTTACAAAATCATTCCATTTCAATTAGTACTTTCGGAGTTGGATGACAAATGTCAGAACGCATCAATTATGTCGAAATTCAGTGGAAGCTTAGTATATATAAAAAGTAATTTATACCCTCGAGTTCATTTGCGTGGAAATCTAAATATTTCTAATATTTCGGTCATTGTTTCACTCTTGTAGGGATTGATTAAAGAAGTCTAAGAACAAAAATAGAAAAGTCGTTTTCAGAGGCGAATCTTTTTCTATAGAAAATTTCAACGAACTCGATTCAGCCGATTTATATTGAACACGTAACAAACAGGCACACAGAATTATTTCCACATTAAGAACCTATATACGTGTGGTTAATTTTACTGGGTGAATTAAAAGAAACAATAAATTAATCATTGTTATTTTAAATTATTGCAATACCACTATGCTTATTACAATACGAAATCATTTTTTTACGCCCACTTGTGTTGTTATTCAGAAAAAGGTCATCTATGTACATATTTTTACGCTACACATTTAGTATGCGGAGAGGTGCTTAGGCACCGATACTTAAATAAGTTAAGGGTGCCTGACATGAGAACTAAAATACGTCACCCTGAAATTAGTTTTAATTGGATAAAGTTAAAAGAACTCATATTAACTTATTACGGCTCAAAATAAACTAGTACTCCGGCTAAAGAGGCGAAACAAGTGCAGCATTGACTCATCGTCAGTCAATCATTTAGCAAAGGTTTCATTATCAGTAGCTGTTCCTTCATATGTACATACATTACACTATAAAAAAACGTTGATTGAATCGATTTTGATATTTTCATTTAAAAAGTTTGAATTATTTTGTCCAAGGATGATCAATCATAGCGTATCGTTTCGAGCTAGCAGTGAAGCAAGACTTGTCAATTCATGCGTATAATACAGCTACCATTACGTTAATTGATTCTCTGATAGATGGTAGAGCCTTTTGTGATCGAGCGAGATAATATTCTATGAGAAATTGTCTGTACTTGTACTCTTAGATGTAGCTAATTATAATAATAGTTTCAAAGTGGGGTAGTTATTAGTCGTTTGTCTGTTCCCTCAACTATGGCGCTGTTAAATCGCAAGCGATGTTAAATAATATTGGTTGTGCAAGTTGTTATGAACATTTTCAGCTCTGAGAGTTCAAAATATCAGTCCATGCTTTAAAAATAGGAGATAATAATATACATTGTCTGCACTCCCTTCAAACTGTAACTTTATAGCAAGAAGTTGCAGAGTAAAATTTAATTTAATAAAAGCGACGTACGAGCGCCCTGAATAAATTTGATCAAATTTTATTTCACATCTTAAATAAGTAATTTTAGAAAGACTAAAGATTAATTTATTTACATTTTCAATTTATGTCTCAACACGAAATGTCATGGCATTTGTGTCCCAGACGCATTCAGCTGAAGCTCCATTTAAGCTTTCCCAACTCAAGCAAGTTCAATGCACTTTTATTTTAAAAGTGTCCTCACTAATAAAATTTTAAAGAACCGCGTAATTGCTATAACGGAGTGCCCGGGGCGAATATTTACGACACAATTTGGCAACAAAGAGAATATTACATTCGATGGGAATGGGGTGTAGGCATTTTATGGGCTGCGAACAAGTACCGCTAGTACTGTGGTCCGCTACTGAAATGTGATTTAAAATGCGCCAGGGCATATTTATATGTGCTTTCACGCGGAAAATAAAAGGTAAGATTTTGGGAATTTATGCCTCTGAGTGGCCATTATGATTTATGGGGAACCGCTACGAAATCTCGTAGCAGCTACGGATTACGTAGAGCATTCGTAGATCTTTGCGTTTAGTACCGTTATATTTTGAGATTTACTGGCGAGTTTTTAAGCGAATATGAGTTATTATCATTTTTTTATTATTACATAATTATGGTGCTCATGGCAATAATTTTAAATATATATTGATGTAATCGATGTTTTAGGTACTGGAATCTAAGGTGCCTTTCAAAGTTTTAAAACATGTATATG
>DWEG01000547.1:0-10751 GCA_018245845.1 Apyrrothrix hygieia | reverse complement strand
TAAAAGAGATCGTTTCCTTTTATTGTTATCATCAAATGTTATGTCTACTAATGTATCATTATCTTCTTCAGATGTGTCGGTCAAAGTGCTTTTTGCTTCTTCGCTCATTTCTCTTGAAGAATCGGGATCTATCTCTGTATCAATTGCATTTTCATCAGGTATTTCTCCATCCATGTCTCTTGAAACTGTATTAGCAAACCCGTATATTCTACTTGTATATTCAGTACTGTTCGTGGGTAAATCATATTGAAACTTTATCACAGTACCAACTGTAACAGACGCCTCCTTTAAATCAACCGGCACACCCAGACCTATAATAAACTGAAATTAACCGTATAATTATTAATGATTATCCAAATAATAGTAACACAAATATTGACATATTCAGTAGTAATCACTTCAAATTAGACTATTCAAGGCTTTGCACACCATCCTCGAGTCACAAGTGAGTATTTCAGAACAAAGTATATATAGCACCGCAAGAATACCGCAAGAAATCTATTTTTTATTAACACTACCGTTGAATAGCTGATTGATTAGTAACACGTAAACATAAACATCCCGTCTGTAATTGCGGTAGACAGAGAGCGTAGTACACTCCCAGGTTTCACCAGTTACGTTTACGTCCTATCAGGAAATAGGTGGTGAAGGCCACACACCAGGTACAAATATAAGCTCCGAGACACAACTAGAAATTTTAACCCGAGATTCTAAGTTAGAAAATCCAATCTAGTACCCAACCCAAGATTCTAACCCAGGTCCTCTCGATCATGTAACCTACTGTAAGATCTCCTTAATTTCCAAGAAATATACAAAGTATGTTACTGTCATCATCAATTTCGTCATCATCCTTTTTATGGTTCCGCTATTGGACACTAGTCTCCAATAATTTAATTTCAAAGTTATTTATTATACAAAATACTGTTTTTTATATATTCTTATGCTTGGCACGACAAATATTTACGGTTTTTAGTAATATGACTATGAATCTTATTGATCTTGAAAGATTGGATTACGCCACTTCATACAATTCCACTCGTTCATGGTGCTTAAGGATATGTGGGATTCAATAACTATCCTAATTTAAGGATGTATTTATTCATTAGCCACATATCTATGTATGTATTAGTTCCTAGCTAAAAATACAATAAATAAACGGAAAATAATAGACATACCTTTTATATTATTAGACAAAAACATAATTAAATAGAGATATTATTACGTCAAATCCTTATAAAAATAATAGTTTCAAAATAAAATCATAAGTTCATAGTATCATAAGAACGTAACATCACGTCTGTAATCCCCGAAGAGATAGGCAGAGGAGTGTAGAACACTCCCACGTTTCACCAGTTACGTTTACGTCTCAATATAGAATAGGCGGTGAGTCTATTGCCATACATCGGGCACAAATCCAGACTCTGAGCCACTACTAAAATTCTAATTTAAAAAAAATCCAATAGTACTCGACCCGCGATTTGAATCCAGGACCTCTCGATAGGCAGTCGCGGTTGCAACCAACACGACTAACGAGGTATCATATAAATTGAAAAAAAAATGTATCTACGTATTAAATAATCTAAGAGTATTGATATTCTGATGAAAAATCCAATTAAATATGTTCAGATTTCAATAGATCGCATCAACTTTTATGAATATTCACGATTACGACCATAATATAGTCGCAAAACTTCGAATTGGCTTGCATTTTATTCGCAATGACCTACCGATCACAAAGTGGACTTCAATTGCGTCGGTCTCATAACAAAAGTCCAAAAGTAATTTGCGTAAATAGTCCATAAATCTACTTGTACTGAAGTTTCACGGCAAACAAGAATAAAATCGTAAACGAAAATTTAATTAAAAATTATGAAAACAACCTCAAACAATAATGAGAAGAACGTAATATCGGCCTTCCGTGCCGAGAACGTACTTGGAACTTTTATTCTTATATAAATTACTGTATTGTTTCAGTCTGACGGAATTTTCGAGATTATGATATTACACAGGCGAGTGCTACGAATATCGATAGCTTTTATCGATATATATTTTTATCGACAGCACTCTTAAAACATCTACGGAGTATTCAAAGTCTAGGTACTTTTATTTGCTCAATAGATTTTTTTTTATATTACCAAATAACTTTTTTATATCTATCTGTTATAAATAAAGATCTGATATGTATTTATTATTGAAAACGACTGTGTGACGTGTATCTATCGAATACTTTATTGATATAAAAATATTTAATAATTGTGATAAGGGTTGAGAAGAAATCAAAACATTTCATTATTTGTATCCGTTGGTTCGTTTGTCTGTACAGTGCTATACAGAAGAATACAAAAACAATTCTGGAAATGAACAATAATATAAACAGTATATGTTGCATATTATTTACATTCAAATAAATGAATTATCATCGATGCTACCTACCGTCGATCTATTTGCTACCAATCCCTACTTTAATAGCGACAAAATGAAGACGAGACTGTTTCAACGCTCCTACTTAATGACATTCCTATCATTAACTGTCCTTTCATTTAATATAATAATCGGAATTATTTAGTAATGAAAATTCCTCTAGGTCTGTTGATGAAATTATCAGCGACATTGTTATGATTTTTGAAACACTAGAGATTGTGATTAACGAATTTTTAAGTGAATAAGTCGCTCTTTGAATTTCGTACTAATGAAAATGTATATCTAACATTAAAACTGTTGTTGTTATTGTTATATCGTCACGCCAAATCCTTTGTGGGGAAGGCAGAGAACACGGGTGCTAAAAATCTCTACAACGTTTAGCTTCTATATTTACCACTCTCTTCGTACATTTATGCAGATTTTCAAAAATCACTAACTTTCTATACTATGTGCCTTGTTTAAACTTTAAGAATTCAAAGGCTTCCATCTACTACAGTTTCAATAAACACACTAGCGCAAACGAAACCAACGAATGGCTTCTGCTAATCACGATCGGGATTAAACGCGCTATTGGTGCGTGGACCTATACGAAAAACACATCAACCAAATAAAACTTAGCTTCAACGGGTGCCGTCTGAAGCGCGCGAACTAATTGCATTTAAATTCACGAACAAAAAGAGAACGGCTTCGTTAAGCCGGATCCGGTGTGCAAAGAAAACATCATTTGCTTAAGTTAAATCAGAAACGACGGGGCAAATTTGTAAATTCATTGGAATGTGACGAAAAAATGAACAAGGAATTCTACTGAAACGATATACACGTATATTGTATGTACAATGATGGATACATTTTATATACGGGATAACGAAGCTTGATTGTGATCAATTCTCAAGAACAATGGATTATAAAAAACTCATCTGCATTACCATAGAGTCGTATAAAACCAAATTATTGCCTAATTAATGCCACTTGTATTACACATTACATAGCATAACAACACTGAATGCCTTGTTGATCTAGCGGTTGCAAGTGTAACTACTGACAGAGAGGTCCTGGGTTCGTACGGGTCGGGTACTTATTGAATTTTTCTAACTTAAAATCTAACTTAGAGTTTCTAGTTGAATATTCTAGTAGAAGCTCCGAGTCCGGATTTGTGCCCGGTGTATGGTAATAGGCTCACCCGCTTCATTGTAATTAGTATTCTTTTAGTCAAAAAAGAAATATCGTGATAATTCTACGACATTCTATTACTCCAGCTTTACCATCCTTCAACATGACCATTTATTATTACTCCACATGCTGATATACAGTGTTCAATGACGATAAGCATAGTAATGTCTCATTAAATCCTATAAAAGTAAATACCTGAGCGCGAGCCGGGCCTCCGTCCGGATACACGAGGTACCGTCTCTCCCTGTGCGCGGCTCCTAACGTAGCGAGCGAGTTGAGCAAAATCAGCGTCAGCAACATTGTACGGACGATAGAGTACATTTGTAGCGCGAACCGTCGATGTGTGAACACTGCGCGCGATAAAATGTTGGCTGTTTGCACAAAGAGCTGCTAGGTTAATGAACCGTTATGTTTTCCCTCCGATTTGGGATGTACGGAATGGTTACGGCCCAGTTACGGCACAACGTGATCTATCAACTACATGACTGAAACACAACCGCGTCTGTCATGACGCGAAGCTGCTGCTCAAACTTCATAACTCTGTTTGGTTAGGCTTTATAAAAAGATAAATGTACACGTGGTGAATATTCTTTCCGCACATGTTATATATTATGTGTTACATATTATATTTTTATAAAACTTTTTACACGCTTTGAATATATACGAGTAATTTGCTATTATCGTTTTCCTATTATCTTAAGATGCCTTAGATAAACAGTCACCTTATACTTTCACATGTAATTTTCTTTGTGTTTATTAAATAAATAGGACAATAATTGAAAAAAAAACTTTTTAAATATACATTGCAGTTACAATTGAGACAAGCAATTATAAAAAGAACAGAATTTAATATTAAAACACTGGTAATACGTAAATAAAGTACTGAAATATAAACTCCAAACACGCGTGCTTTCGAAATTAAACAGAAAACAAATAAAGCATAAAAAATAAGTAACAGAGAAAATATATTTAATTCGTGAAAAGCACTTAGTCATGTAGGAATCTAATCAGAGATGCTCATAAACGCTGCACCCCAATTAGGGGTTTAATGAGGGTTCTTTTCATGAAACAGTTCTTAATTCATCTGATTATCTAACCCGGCTGCTGTAAGCTCCACGTCCAAGTGTTTCAGAACATTGAGTACTCTTCCCACTGTATAACAGCAACGATTTAAATTTTCAAAATGCCGGGCGTGGTCAGCAATTGAACCGATGACCACTGTTGGCAACCATCCAAGAACGTTTCCATAATCCGATAGGCAAGTTAGATAATTAGTGCTGCTTGTTAGAGGCTACTCGTTAGAGGCTTTAAAAACAGTTGCAATGCAACCTACAGAATTTGACCTTAAACTCTCCGCCAATCGGTACCGTACCAGCTTCGTAGATTGTGCTTAGACCTCAATGGACTTTTGAAAGGGACCAGTATTCAGAAGTGGTCGGAAAAAGACTTCGAAGCATTACATTTCGGGTAGGTATAATTATTAATTTTTCATATAATATTCTTCACTAAATAAAGTATCGCATATTAACTACAGGAGTAAAAAACGTTCGATTACTTGAACTAGTGAGTTTGTTTCTGACTTTAATAAAAAATCGCTTGTAGCTATCCCATTGGAACTAGTCGAGTGAACTTTCAAATATTCCGACATTTACCGAGCATAATTTCCAAAGCAGCAAATTAACTTTATGCACAGCACAAGCGCAGGGAACAACCAGTGAAATTTCAACCGTCGCGGCGTCAGGAAAATGAAAATGTGGGCGGAATGACATGTGGTCGGTCGCGCGATATGCAGCGGACCTGCCCTCATTTAGAACAGTTGTTTTAAAAATGCAGACACATTAATATTTTAATCTCTATTTTTTACTTTTATTATTATTACCTATATTGATTGCCTCGTTGGTCTAGTGGTTGCAAACGCGCCTGCTGATCAAGAAGTCCTGAGTTCAAATCCAGGTTCGGGTACTATTGGATTTTTCTAACTTATATTTTCTACTGCAAATTTCTTATAGTGGCTCGCAGTCTGGATTTGTGCCCGATCTATGACAATAGACTCACCACCTATTTTATAATGCAACGTAAACGTTACTGGTGAAACGTGGGAGTGTACTACACTCCTCTGCCCACATCTTACAGACGGACAGACAGAGGATTACAGACGTTATGTTACGTTATTTATTTTTTAGATAATATTATATTTTTTACACGAAGAGAAAAATTCATTTCAGTAGCAAATTTTAAAAACGATTAGAAACCTCAAAACACCATTTAACGCTTCATTTTAAAAAAAAGTTTCCCCAATGTTTTCCCTCGAAATCGTTGTAGTATTTGCACTGAAATTTTCTTACATTCTCAGACACGATTTCCTTTGATGTCTCCGACGAGTGCGTGTCCTATCTTGTGTTAGTTTAGTTGTGTAGAACTAACACCCCGGTATTCCGACTTAGGTTAAAAAAGTATACATTTAATTCCTTAAAACATGTTTTTTTCTTGTGAGCATTATTTCATTTAATAGTACTTTTGATTATCCCAACTTACATTTTCTAGTAATGGCTCAGAGTCTGGATTTGTGCCCGGTGTATAGCAATAGACTCACCACCTGTTCCATAATGGGACGTAAACTTACCTTGTAAAACGTAGGAGTATATTACGCTTCTTTGCCTACATCTTCGAGGATTACAGGCGTGATCTTACGGTATTTAATAAAACTAGTTTTCTGTATGAGTATTGACCTCAGTGAGCAATGTAGGCCACAGACTTGCTAACTCTCAGGTAGTAGTGACGTTTCATATCTAAATATATTTGCATACCAGAGCCTACAAACCGGAATATACTAATGCTATACGGCTACTTAGCAGCAGATATGAGAATTTGAATTAAAACAGTTTCACGTCGCTTAGACAGAGCTCGCCGAGCTGTGTGTGACAGTATGCCATAAAACATATTGCGGGCAAGTTGCTGGAAAATTGCTGTAAATCCGCAATTCATTTCGACCGCAGGATCCTTTTTAGCGCTTCGTTCCGATAAATTGAGGGTTCCTACCCAGTGAATTTTTCTTAGAAATGGCCACCCGACGTTGAATGTCGATAAAATTAAGTTTGCGTAAAAATTCCGTCTGATTCGCGAACTCGACTGACTCCTTTTGATGTGTCTTACGCGTTTTCTCTTCCGTGATTCCACGGGAATTCCCGTCTACGTGGATTTTTTTGGCTTATAAAATTTTTGATTACAAAGTTTTTTGTCTGTTCATTCAATGCGTAGATAGAATGACTTATTACTTACTTATGTACATACAAGTACATTATATAGATAATAAGCAAGCTAAAAATAACTGATCACATGTGGAATTACGAAACTATTCTGCCTACCGTTTCGGAGAAAACAGGCGTGAAAATTATCATGATAAATATATATAAAAATATCAATTAATAGAGATAAAAAGAGTGCGGTTTAATTTGTTTGTGTTACGTCATAATTTAAGCGGGATCACGATTTTAATGGATTAATTTTCTGTTTTTCTAAACCAAATATTGCAATGTCAAAATAAGGTCATGAAACCAATATGAAACCATTCTGGACCAGCCAAAACAGTCTACCATCAGCTGACGAAGACTTCCAGTTTCGTTTATTATCCCATGGATTTCTTAAGATACCCACGCATATTTGTTTTAATATTACAAATACACGTTACGTTTTCAATATTTTAAAATAAGTTTTCTCTCCAATTTCTTAACAAGCATACTGTGCCATTTCACGAAAAAAAACTGTACACCAAGGACTTCAGCTAATACTTTCCGGTGTAAATAAAAGAGCGGTGAAAACGCCTAGCTATCATTTATTAGACCTGCTACAAAACGACTAGATTAAATAAAAACTACGTAGTGCAAAAAATACAAACGCATAATTTATGCTAGTATTATATCATCACGCCAGGTCCGCTTCGGGGTAGGCAGAAGCGAAATATGTAAATTTTCACAGACCTGACGTACTTCTTTACATTCATCACTCTCTTCGTGAATGCACGCCGGTTTAATGTCATACATTTAATGTATGTTCATCACAAAAATTAGCAGTAAAAATAACATTCATTTGCTATGCTATTTGTACCATATTTTTCAAGCAACACGGTCACAAATAAAGCTTAGACGTTTGCTAAACTTATTACGTCTTCCTCCGCCTCGATCTTGTCCAGGTCACGTTAATAAAACACAATTCTGTACGTCTGTACGTGGATTAGAGGGACGGCTTAGTAAATTTGTTGTCCAAATAAAGCAACGTCAACCGCTAAGCGTGATCTACACATGCCCTCACTCCATCGCACCAGAATACAATCCGTACATCATCCATTGCAAAATGGGCATAAAAACAATACCAGTAAAATGCAGTTTCGTATGCGCCTCGACCGGGATCAACGGCACTTTAAGTGGATTTGCAAGCGCGTGGTCTCAAAGCGATAATTTCCTTAAAGAAACATACACGCCGCTAATATCTAGTAGAACAGTCGTTGTACAGTTAATATTATTTGTAAAGTAACATTATCGATATTAACATGTGGATTAGTTATTACATTTTGATGTAAGTAAACATTTTTGCTAACTCTGCGATGGCGGGAGCATTGTAAATTCGCTGTGTCGCGACTACTTCTATGCCAAAATTACAGCGGCTGTAAAATACTACAATGATTTTCGTAATTCGTATTATTGATAAAAATTAACATTGGATTTATAAATTATTAATCAATAAAGTCTAACTCTTTAACATATACAATTTTCCACAACTCTATATTTGAGGTACTTGTTACTTACTATGTAAATTTAAAGTTGCTAATTAATATATATTGCACTGATATGAACATTAAAAACTATCAATGAATCTATTAAAGTGTGCATGCAAGTCTGCGTGTGTGCGTTTGTAATGTAAAATATTTCTAAATTTCGTATTATAAGTTTGTTACTGATAAATTTCATTCAATAACACTTATTGCTAGCGTTTCGCACAGTAGTACTGGGTTTCTCTGTTTATCTCTTCGCGAAACACGTCTGAACTGTAACGAGTTTCAGAATACTTTTAACAATGTCTTTCTTTTTCAGAGGATACGTGTTACACACAACATTGAATGTACACGCAAACGCTAATAGAAGGCAACGGCGCTATCTTCTGTTCACGAAAGGCACGCAATGGGGTGTAAGTGGTACTTTTAAAAACTTTTTTCGCTGTGCTAACAGTAACCAATTTTTGGGCGTACCAATAGAGTTTGGAAAAGAAACAAGTTTAAAACGTATTAAGGACTATTAAGGTTTATTTTACGACACGTTTAAGTTAAGTATTGACACCAATTTATCTGGTACTGTACTCATACAATTGTTTTAAGCGTAATTCGTAAAACAACCTAATCCATATTCTATTAAGTGTACAAATCTCAAAAACAACTTTAATCTTGTTTGAAATTGGTCACAAATATGTAAGGGGCTATACCGACTATTTATAATTAGTTGACTTACATTGCAATTTGACAATAATACTTAATAAAAAATTACAAACCTCCAAAGCAATGGAGCATGAGGTCCTATCATGAGCAATATAAACGCGTCACTGTTAGTAAGATATTGCATTCAATTACCAGAATATCATATTCAAATTTTAGGTATTTGCAACGGTGTCAGTGCCATTGGAACCCCCAGAAACAACAGTAAGCATGGCTTGGTTCTTCGAAGCCAACTACTACGCCGTTGACAACGCAACTTACCTTGACGCTTTGCTTGGAGACATAGAAGTATGTAATGATTGAACCCAACTAAATCTTGGCTCTCCGATCTAGAGGTATAAGGTTCGAATCCCTGGCACCTAGCCCTGATTAGCAAAGGCTGCTTGACACCGATTATTTTCGAAAGTCAACGATGTCAAGCAGCTTATTGTAGAAATGTTTTAGGATTAAACGTTACTCCTCATAAAGACGAAGCAGCACGTCGTTAAGCAACCCTTACGCTTGAATGTCCGTAATTTTCTCGCATGCGTGTGAAGACTACCAAATCGCACTCAGTCAGAATATAGTCTAAGACCTTGGTGGATGGTCTTAATGTCATAATATATTTTATTAGACGTTAGGATTTGACTGCCTCGGAGGTCGTGTTAGTTGCAAGCGCGGCTGCCGTTCGAGAGGTCCCCCGTTCAAATCCCAGGTCGGCTACTATTGGAATTCTCTAACTTAGATTTTCTAGTAGAAATTTCTAATAATGCCTCGGAGTCTGAACTTTTGCTCGGTAAACGGCCAAAGGCTCATCCCCTATCCTATAGCGGGACCTAAAAGTAACTGATGAAACGTGGCTACTTCTTCGGGGATTACAGGCGTGATGTTACGTTAGTATATTTATAGACAAATACAGTGGAATTAGTGGATTTTCAAAGTATTCCTTCTGTATAGCAATGTACATATCTACATATAACTGGCTCGAATATTAGCAGATAACGAGTACTAAACGTTCTATAATATATTCTCTTCATAGGTACCAAGTGTCCGAAAAAAACGCGACACATCAAACAACAACTTAACGCGGAGATATGTCTACATCTTAATAGAATCTATGCTGGCTAAGTAAGTTGTATTTATGAATTACACATTTATATTTATTGGTTATTGTTAGTTATTATTAGTATTATTGTGTTATTATAGTTATATTTATGCATTTTTGTGCATTCTAACATTAAATATCACTTGCTGTAATGATAAAGGGAAGCATCGTGAAGAATCCTGCACTTTTTAGAGTTCCGTATAATATTCTCTAAGGCGTATAAAGTCTGCTGACTCGCACTGGGCCACCGTGGAGGTGTCGTTATGAGGGGAAACCCGCGTCCAACAGTGGAATGATAATTAAGATGTGATATGTCATTGTAAAGTTGCTTAAGATTCTTTTTATATCAGAACTCTACAAAATAATTCTGAACTTTCTGAATTCTGAACGATTCAGAACTCTACGAACTCTACAAAATAATCAGAACTGTACAAATTAATAATAATTTCTAACCATCGTTTTTCATAGACTGCCTCGTTGGTCGTGTTGGTTGCATGTGCGACTGCCGGTCGAGAGGTCCTGGGTTCGAATCCCGGGTCGAGTACTATTAGATTTTTCTAAAATTAGGATTTCTAGTAGTGGCTCGGAGTCTGG
>DWEG01000546.1:0-10755 GCA_018245845.1 Apyrrothrix hygieia | reverse complement strand
CACCTAATATAACATAATATCACGCTAGTATTTTCTCGACGTGGTTGGTAGACTGTTTCGTTGCTCGTGTTGGCTGCAAGCGTGACTGCCGATCGAGACGTCTTGGGTTCAAATTCCGGGATTTTTGTAGCTTAGATTTTCTAGTAGAAATTTCTAGTAGGGGGTCGGAGTCTGGATTTGTGCCCGGGCTACATCTAGCTACTACCAGGAATTTCAAGTTAAAACAACCTAAAGACTCAACCCGGGATCGAACCCAAGTTATCTTGCTCAGTAGTTGCGCTTGCAACCACTAGACCAAGAGATTGGTAGGATATTTGAAAATATTAAAATATTTATTGTTAACAAATGTTTTACAAAATGTTTAGTCACATATAATACAATACAAGTAACAATTATTTATTTGTTTATTATACTCCATAACAGACAATACAACGTGGGAACTGAATGCCTTCTGGCATTCCCCACCAATCAACCCGTGGAAAAAAAAATAAAAAATTGCTAGTGCAAAAGAAACAAAAACTTTTAATGAACTAGCATGTAGATGATAGTGAAACATCAAGGAATATCTAATATTGGAATATAATATTTGGCCAACGCGCAAAATTCTAATGTCGGGCGTAGTCGCGGATCTGACAGCCTCTCGACTCTGAATAATGTATTAGGTACGTTGAAACGAATCCAGCTATGTTATAATTGTATTTCATATACAATTTTACAATTCACATTAACATATCACTATTGGAAATTCCATTAGATGATTGCTAAGTTTTCTTATGCTTTACTGTTGAATTTCATTAATTTAATTTCTTACGTTTTATATTTGAATTCCTATGTACTTTGTGCTGTTTCTTCTTTAAGTCTTCAATATTTTCTACAAGCATAATAGTCTTACATTTCGTTTATATTAAAGATGTCTTGTAAATCTAACTAAAACATATTTTTTGTTAAGAGTTGGTTGATTTTTAAATATATTTCTTCGCTATATGTTGCTAAGCTTTTTCACTTTACAGTTTCCGTTATCTTGAATCATTCTATCACTTCTTCATTTGAAGTACTCACGAATCTAATTCATATTTCATATATTTGGTCTCCTGTATTTTTAAAATTGGAAGAGTTCGATGTTCATAACTGTAAAGATGTACATACATGACGATTTAATATGGGCATGTTTTTATATGCACATGTCATTAAGCAACTCAATACTCAACAATAGTCAAATATATGTAGCGTATCTCCGAATCGATTTTCCTGTAAGAATTTCAAATTAAAGAGACACTGCGTGCTCAGAGTTACAAGAGCAACTAATGCGTAAATATACGGAAAAATGAGCGAAAACTTCCAATTCGGAGCAGTCGGCCATATCTGACAGGCGTCTCATGGCGGTTGAATTATGTATTAGATGCCCCAAACCGTCCTCGGTAATGTTGTATACACGCGAGTTCGCTCACTTTCCACTGCGTGCCACTGAATAGAATGAAAAACATGAATTTTGTATATTTCGCGGTACATACCACATCATTTATTCATTTATCTAAAAATCTATATAAAAGTTATATTTAGAAAAGCTATTCGAATTAATTATAAACAAGTTCTTTTAATTAGGACAAATATTTGATATCTCAGACTATATGTACATATGTCAATGTTTTTTGTAGGCTTAGCAGGCGCTTCACATTTAGTATTTCTTCCACATAAAGTCAAACTAATCTATTATCGGCTTGGCTTATTAGGCTAATTATAATTATTTTTAGTTCCAGTTGTCAGATGAGGTTTAAAAAAGAGCGCCTTGATGTAGATATTATTTGCCAGTTTCATTCGCCTCATTTACATTCAGGACTGTCCAACATGGTTCAGTTTGTACACTACCTTATGCCGCACAAGTTTAAAATGTAACGTACGTAATTAAGCTACTCACGCATTCTTGCAATTCGTGATACTGTTCTCTTACCGTGTGTTATGAAAAAAGCCTTTGTACAGAACTGTTTCTGGATAATTAATTTACATTCATCCGTGTACACATATTATCAAATAAATAAACGAAATCAACCACAAGTTAGCGTTCTTGTCGTTTTATGCAATTAACCTGTAAACAGACGTAGTTCCAACAAAAATTAGTGATGTATTGTATCATTGATATTTTACTCTTTTACATATTATTTTTGATTACCTTCATTACGACATACCCTGATATTTTAGTATACATATAGTTCTTTTAGAATATTTTGCTGAAATTCATTAAGAAACGACAAGCCCGTGAGATATAATGTAGGTTGTTTGAGAACACAATTTGAATAGAAATGAACAACGACTTTATACGCGAGGAATACTGTGTTTATTCATTATAATCTCTTTATTATGCCTACTTTCGTTTCTTAGAAATTTTCAAATAACGTCGGTGAAGAGAACGTTATAATGTTTAAATATATATAAAAAAAAAATTACCAACGTATGTTTGTATTTTGATAATAGTAAGGATTTAACACTGGAAATAGTGCAAAAACTTAAAAACTTGTAAAATATTGTTAATCAAGGATGTTTATTAAAAAGAGGTAAGTACAGAATAGAAAAGAAAAACTGGTTAACTGGTCAAACGTGGGAGTGTACTACACTCCTCTGCCTACCTTTTTGAAGATTATAGGTGTGATGTTACGTAGAAAAGAAGACGCAAAGTTTGTATGTAACAAATGGGGGTGCAAATGACTTATGGACTCTATTAGAGGCAAAAAATCGTGAATAATGTCGTAAATAAAGTCCTGTATCCGTTTAAACGGCTAACGTAATTGCATACATTTATTTTCGTGACTCAAATTGTTCTTATTGTTTTGCCAATGTCTACGAAATAAAAGCGCATAGCGACTTGATGATGTGAAGGGTTTATTTTGTTTAAGTGAATAAAAAAAGTATTTTTATCTTTAAAATACTTTTTTTTTATTTCATAATAATATCCAGTGATTCGCAGGTTGTTTAAAGTTTTCAGGATGAAGTTTATCACTAAGTGTAATTTGCATTGCATGTGTAAGAAGTCAATTAACGACCCATTTAAAACAAAATAGATCCTATTTTTTTATACTGCAATTCTCAGCATATTCTAGTAATTTCCGTTAGCGTATTCAGTAACATTTCGAGTTGGCATGGCGAAGAGTGAAACTGGCGTTTTGAAATTAGTTTCCCGGAATTAAATAACTTTAACAGAAAACTGAAGAACACATTCAAATGTGTGACTGATTGGTAATGTTTTGGACGTTTAAGTTAACCGTTAAGGAAAACATAAGAACTTGACATTACCATGGAGAACTAAGAGATGAAGTAGAACAATGTTCACAGATCTATTATTTGTGTTCCATCCTCCATGGTCTGGAATATTCTAGACAGAAATCCGATTTGTCGTTACCAATGAAATGATTTGTGGCTAAATACATGGATTCTTTCCGCATTGAACATAGTACCCTATTAAAACAGCAGCGGACTCGTTACCAACTTATTGTCTGAACAGTTCTGGTGGTAGTTGTGTTCCGAGATCCACGATTTAGTTTTGTACTACTTTATGATATAACTTGAGCGTTTTATAGGAAACCGATATTATTGTACATTATTATATCACCACGCCAGGTCCGGATCAGTGTAAAAGGAGAGGATTGAGTGCAAATATTTATATTGTTACAGACTTGAGATGTATCTTCTGTTATAATTATTTATATTCTGATTATTCACTCCGGTCCTCGTTGGCAGAGTGGGTACAAGTGCAACTGCCGATCGAGACGCACTGGGTTCAAGTCCCCGTTCGGCTACTAAATTGGATTTATCTACGTTAGATTTTCTAGTACAAATTTCTAACAGTTTTTCGGAGTCTGGATATGTGCCCAGTGTATGGCTATAAGCTCACCACCTATTCTGGTTAACTGGTGAAACGTGGGAGTGTACTACACTTCTATGCCTGCGTCTTTGGGGATTGCAGGCGTGATATTGCGTTAATCTCTCCATTATAAGTTATAATATATAATGGTAAAATAAAAATACATATGAAAGTACGTTTATAAATACATATCTACTGCTGAATGAATTTACCAACTTTAATGAAATTTAGCAAAAATGTTACAAATTTCGATATTTTCGTTGAGAAAACCCAATATCGATACGGCTCTATGCGAATTAGTACGCAGATGATTGGCGACATGCAAAATGATAATGGAGTGTATACACACACCAGTAGTCCAACGACCGTAACGCAAGCTGATCGACGCCGTCAAGGCGACCACGTGGCAAAATCCATTGAATAATGTATTGTAACATGTACAGCAGTGACAACGTTGTGGTTTACATTTCAGGTTTCCGCGGAGCAGTCTCAATCCTGGCACGCATTTCTGACGTTGCAGTCCTATGATTTACTGCTTCGCTACTACGATTTAATCTTAAAAAGTAATTTTATAGTAAATTTTATGTTCAATTTGTAAGATTTTATTTCTTAAAAATACCTTTGCCATACTTTGTTACGATAGTGAAGGTAAATATCGTTAGAGTAACTAAATATTTGACAGTTAAATGTTTCTTAAGGAATATGAAATACGCCAGCCTGCACTTGGCCAACGTGGCAAGCTATGGCTGTCATTCTGAGTGTAAGAAGATACCCGTGTTTGAAAACGGAACAGAAAAGGGTCGATGATAATAGTCATGACGATGATTTGTTTAATGGTTATGAATATCTATGGTATATAAATTGTTGCGGAATTTAGCTTAGTGAATATTTTAACAGATTATCGTAACAGTTTTCAAGTTTAGGTATGATTGTATGTTATGTTATATATAAAATTTTTAATAACAATTGATCTCCAGTGCAAAACATGGATTAATTTAGACAACAAAATACCATACAAAAGCAAAACGCTTGATTTTTTTTATAAAAAAATATGTATCTACGCTAGAAAGCAATTAAAAGAGAATATACAAAACAAACTTCCTGTAAAGCCGCTGGGTGTTTGTTCCGACTATAAACGGCATCTACGTTCCGTGTGTCGGCGTGTTTCACATTAGTTGTTGTGCGAGTATTCATGTACGTACGTGTTTTGTGAAGAGCAAAGTACACATCGCAGTAATTTTAGAGTCTCACTCACGGCGAGTGTACCTGTAGTGCGCATTGTACATCGGATGCATGCACTTTACATTTATCGCAACAATTGACACAACTCTAGCTACAAAGTGTTTCTTCTGCCTAATGCTTGTCTCGTCCAACTACCACTTAAACTATGAAATATGCGCATACTGTTGAATATTTTGTGCTTACACGGCGTGGTTACAAACCTTTATATTTGAATTTACTGACCCCTCATTTGTATTTTGGAATTGTTGTCCGCTTTTGTTCCTGCTCATGTTGTTTTTTATACTGAATAACGTTGCTATGTGGTATTCAAGTACTGCGAAAAAGCAGAATTCTCTGCCGACATCTATTTTTCCGGATTCGTACAACTTGGATTTATTCAAGACAACAGCGAATAGGCACTTCTTAGGTAAGCGTGCTATATCCAAGCCTGCTTCTCGCTTCCCATCAGGTAGGGTAGGAGTCAAATGCGAGTCTTTTGTTAAACAAAAAAAAATATATCGGACGCTGTGTTATTAACGTTAAGTGATTTGCGATGTAGTTTAAAAAGTTGCTCGAGAAAAAATTTGACATTTTGTGCAAAAAGAAATGTGTCTTTTTCAAGACAACACATCCGATGTCATAACGTATTACGTATGCAGATAGCATGCACTTCAGTGACTTTGTCTGAAGCGATGACACTGGACTTAATTTCCTCATTCGCGTTAAGAGCATCTCCACTTTTCCACTGAATACATCATCGCACTTCGCATGTCGTCTTTCTTTCATAGTAGATTGCTGTGATCACATTTTTCGTCTTCTTTTTACCGCTCAGTTATTCAATCGTTCTACTTTGATCGAAGGGCAATCGACACGTAAGGTGATCATTTGTAAAACATAGACTTTCACCGTGTAGACTAATGGAGTAGCAGTAACAGGGGTAATGGCTTCGAAGGAAGATCGTGAACATAAAAATATCAACAGTATGGTCTTTACTGTTTTACTTTCAGTGGTAATGCTCAATGTGATTTAGATTAACGAGCGAGCGATACACAAACTGCTTAGTTCAGTTGGGAAATGATTATTAATTTTAATATAACGTAACATCACGCCTGTAATCCCCGAAAAGGTAGGTAATTATTAGGTAACTTTAGTTGATCAGTATGTTTGTTCTTTTATCGTTCAAGAGTATAATATATATTGCACTACAACATTGAAAAATAAATCTTGAATTCGAGTGTTTATTCCCGTTCATCATCATCATCAGGTTGCCTCAGATCACTGTTGAACATAGCTCTCCCGCACTATTTCCGTTAACCCATCTTAAATCGTTATTCGAACATCTCGGAGCTATCAGAGTAAACTTTCCTAATGGCCACTGTTTTCAACGACGCGCGATGTCTTAAGGTTTGTTTATTGCCACTATAAACGACATTACTGGTATACAGGCTGTTGCCATAAATCATTAAATATATCTAAAACACGTATTAGGTGTTTTTATGTGTGTTTAACGAAAATACGTACATGATACGTAGATACCTGTAGTTTTATAGATTTAATTTAGTTTATTTATCCAATGTCTTATTATTTGTGTAAATACTTTTACTTACTAACGTAATATCACGCCTGTAGTCCACGAAGAGGTAGGCAGAGAAGTGTAGTACACATCCGTATTTCATCAATTACCACCACGTGACCACCGTGGAATAGGTGGTGAGCCTATTGCTTTACACCGGGCGCAAATCTAAACTTTGGGCCACTAATAAAAATTTCGACTAAAAATGTAAGTTAGAAAAATCAAATAGTACCCAAGCCAGAAATCGAACCTAAGATGTCTTGAACAGCAGTGGCTCTTTCAACTACTCGACTAATGAGGCAGTCAATCCAAGGAATTTTTTACGTTTTAAAGGCTAATATTAACAGATACATATATTCAGAGTCGTGATTTTGACGCTGCCAAAAATACTGTCTTTCTATTAAATGTTAAAGATTTTTATTATACGTTTTTGTAGAAGTTTATAAGGTTTATGAAACCGATACACATACATATATTGTGTGAATAAATATGGTCCCTGAATAATATTTCGAAATTTGAATACTTCATTTCCTGTTTGTAGCGCAATTGTTGGGTTTATATTTGTGATTGTTCAAAACGACCGTATTTCGCCCAAGCATATTCCCCGACAAACTACTGGTCAAAATTAGTTTGCAAAGGTAATTCGACAAGGCGAGGAAGTTAGGATATGGTATGATTTTCATATAACTATACTTGCATTAGAACCTAACTACAGTACCTGTTTCATATTGCATCCAAACAACACCAGTCAGTAAGAATTTTAGATAATAATACTACCCCACTCCACATACGCATACATATTTATTGCACATTCCTCATGTATATTAATCCCTCATGCAGCGTATTTTGTATATAAATCTATTAAAAACTGAAAGCTATCTTTATTATATTAATGGTAATGGCGAATGTGAAGTTCATATTCAACAGTTACACTAAGCAGAACGGTTATGATTGTTTGTAGGTGCACCATTCCTGCTTATTTATACGGCTAGGTATACACAGTATTCATTATGCCACGCTCAGTACAGAGCTCTTTTGCAAGGCTTTAGAGAAAACCTTTAATATCTAACTCATTGTATGCGTGTGTTCTAGCGCGTTTAATGCACACATGCAATGTTTATAGCCAGCGCTTAGCTGCAAGCTTAACTCGATTCTTTCGCTATAAAAGTGGCTGTGAAAAATCTTAAGGAAGGAACGTTTTATATAGTTTTAGTGTACGAATATAATAAAAGTAGAAAAGAATATGTTATTTGTGAGTAACGTGTGAAGCCTACCACAAATAAAACACGTGGCTTTAAAACTCGTCATTTTTACGAGACCCATGTTCAATGGTGGAATGACAGAAAAGGTTGACGATAACGTTGATATAAGTTTTTGAATTATGTTTAATTAATATGTCATTAATATATACTGGTAATGTAATTTTAGTACCCTTCTAGTTTGTTCCACTGCCATATAATCAACACATGTAAATTTGAGGTTTGGGGAACGCATTACCATTTAAAAATTTAAGTCTAAGAATGAGTTTGAAGACTGGTAGCCATGCATATATAGAAACTTTATTGATTCGCTTTAATTAACTTCATAATGTAGTTAAAAATCAGATAAAGAATTGTTACATCAAATAATCTATGAGTTTTCGTGGAACATGAAATAGTCTGCCACTAGATTTGTACGTGTAGGCTCGTTGCTTGAATTTAAATATTATTTTCTCAAATTTCTTAACTAGCTAGCTAAATCAACTTCGCCACGCCACAGGAAATTATTATCCAAGTACTAATTACTGTTGCTGTAATTTTTCTCTCCGACGAAAAATATTATTTAATTATTCGTGTCTGTTTTCAACAAGGTCCCTGTGGGACAGGGGCGCCTTGGTACTTATCGTATTTTGTTAGCCTTAGAACGGCTCCTAATGCGTGCCACTTTTTGATTTTTGCACATTTTAAAGTGTTTCTATTCCCTTTAGAGTAAGACGTAATTATTTTAATCTTATTTTTATTTGCCATCAGCTTAACGATACCCGTATATCACTTTTTTGGTAAATATTATAAATAGATAAAAATATTAAAATATTTAATATGTTATTGTAAACTGTAATGTTTCTTCATTGTATTTAAACCTTTGTTAATTACCCTATTTTTTTGTAAAAGGGTATTAAATTTATTGATATTGTTAATTAGAAAATAAAATTTAAATAACTCGTAACTGTTAGTTGTAACACCGCTATTATTTAAAAGTAATCTATTTTTCTTAATTATAATTTAAATGAAATTTAAATAGAAATAAAAAAATCGTTGCTTATTATTACACTTATAATATTTTTTACAAACAAATATGTCAATTTTAATGAGTTATAGTTAATTATAAACTGAAGCTAAGTTACAATGATTTGGACGGTAATAGTTATGTAGTAAAATAACATGTGCCAGAAATACATTAAAAATTATAATGTATTTGCCAATATAGCAGATACATACATACATACATACATAACCTCACGCCAGGTCCCTCATGGGGTAGGCAGAGAGCACCGAGTGCCAAATATCTCTATCCTTACAGACCTGCCGCGCTTCTTCTATAAATAAGCCGGGTACTGGCTGATGGGGGGGTCGAAGTCTCCGAAACCGGCGTGTATCTATGAAGAGAGTGATGATATAGCAGATAGCTTTACATATTTAACTTTTCTCTCATCACTATCATCGTCATCAGCCTATGCCAGTCCACTGCTGGACATATCCCTCCTCCAAAGAGCGCCATCGCGCCCATCTTTCCTGTATTTCAACTTAATATAGTATAATAAGTTGTAGTACATGAATTCAATCCGAATACGTTTTATAGTTACCAATCTCGATATTCTGAAAACGAACGAACTACACAATACTGATTTTCCGATTCGTTGAACGAAGTAAGTAGCCATCTTTTTTACATATATTGATGAGATGCTGTATACTTAAACTACATAAGTCTATAATATTATTAGCGTAGATTATAAGATATTAATAAGTACTTTTATATTGGTTATCTACTTAGCTCGGTCGTGGAGGCAGATCGCAATGGATAAAACAAGTAACCCCAGACATGTTAGTTGATCCTGATTGTTATCAACGATTAGTTCTTATCTTTATCAATTGCTATGGGAACAGCGCGCTGGAGTGAAGTTTAGGCCTCCTTCAATCGAGGGAATATATAAACGCGGGCTTAGTAGTAGGACGTTATTGGATTCCAGATCATATTTGCCTCTAGAAATAATGGATTTTTTATTGTTATATCTTCACACCAGGCCCTTTATGGGGTAGGCAAAGAGCAACGAGTGCCAGATATCTCTATCCTTACCGACTTGCCCTGCTTCTTCTATATTCATCACTCTCTTTATACATGGGGTTCTTCAAACAATAAAAGCGACTTCAACATTATTCCATCGTTTTCCAGTGCTTTATCGTTTTCAATCACCGTTTTTATTTCATTCACTATTGTCTATTTGATATATTTAGGCGCAGAAGAATTGCGGTTCAGCTGCCTCAGGCTCTGTGCACTGCGGCTTTGTTTCTTGAGGTTACACTAAATTGTGTTGCTTACTTCAATAAACAGCGTTCTAATGGAAACAGTTTGTTCACGAGTTCAAATTCAGACCCTTTTGTTACCGCGCCCTTTTGACAGGCATTATGTTACTTGTGTTTGTATGCATCATTTATTTCGGCTTGAGGCCCATTTAACATTATTAACCATTTTATAAATAATAGGAGTATTATATGCTCCAAATGTCTTATTTCGGAATTTTGAAGTAATAACTTTTACGACTGTTATTTCACAGATGCTTGTATGTAATTTTTTTTATTATTTCACCTCAATTTCCTGTTTAATGAGAACTTTATACACAATCGTATTGACTACCTCGTTGGTCGTCTTGGTTGCAAGCGCGACTGCGATCGAGAGGTCATGGGTTCAAATCCCGGGTCGAGTACTATTGGATTTTTCAAAGATTATTAAGAATTTCTAGTACTGGCTCGGAGTCTGGGTTTTTGTCTGGTGTATGACAATGGAGTCACCATCTATTCCATAATGGGACCTAAACGTAACTGGTGAAACGTGGGAGTGCACTACACTCCTC
>DWEG01000545.1:0-10762 GCA_018245845.1 Apyrrothrix hygieia | reverse complement strand
GGTAGGCGGAGGAGTGTACTACACTCTCACGTTTTATCAGTTACGTATACGTCCCATTATGGAATAGGTGGTCGGATTTCCTCCCAGATTTACAAAGTACATTGTGAAAAACTGCGGCGACTTTTGGAGAACATATAGATAAGTCAAAAATGTGTAAGTAGTACAACTACATATGCTTTTCTTAACTCTATATAACAAGCACTATTTAGTATTAAATACTTATATATCCGTGTAAATTCACAAGTGTATCCCAGAATTTGAAGCTCAAATGCTGGCTGAAATATAAAGCATTAGGCTGACACCGCTCTCGCTATTAACAATTACTTTTATTATTACGCAATATCAGCTTACTATTGTATAATTCATAGTCATACTACAAACAACCTGTATAAAGGCACAGGAACTTCACTAAGTTACAGTACCTGTATGTTTCCCACAAAATGCTACTCGTATAGTGTTAAACAGACGCGTCTTCCCCGTTTCAGTACTCAGTTGTTTCTAAGCAACTTACACCAATACTGCATTCCCTTTAAACTTCAATCCCCACATTGTAAAGGAAACTTACTGTTTACTCATTATTACAGGATTTTTCTAACTCAACGTCGTGTAAATAATCTTTTACATAATAATACATACATGTATGTGTCGACTGTTTTACTTGTACATATGTACCGGCTTGTTGGTGCAATAATTAGTGACTGATTGCTGTGGGTTGTAGGTTCAATTCCTTATCAGGAATAATATTTGTGTAATGACCACGAGTGTTTGTGTTATATCTCGATGTAAAAATACCCTACATAAGTATATTTATTTAGCGCCTCCCTGGATCAGGCATCGGATCGGATTAGCTGGAGAAATAATATTTACTGTCTAAGGAGTCACGATCCTCAGTAATGGGGGAACGATTAAGACGAAGAAGTATATTTATATATGTAATATATATGTATATTCAGCATATTTATGTACATAAATTATATGCTTTGTTGTCACCATAGCAAAGGGTCCGGCCAACTTGGAATCCGACGACCATCATGGCCCAAGATATAATTATTATCATTTTAAGCAAAATTAATAAATTTAGTATTTTTAATATAATAATTGTATCTTGTGTCTATAGTTGTTTAATATAATAATTATGTAATTTTCTATTTATCTAACTTTATATTCATGTAGTACGCCGTGAGTGTGTTGTAGTAAACTATTTTATGTTTATAACATCATTTCTATTCCGTTCCGTTCCGACCCGTTCCGTTCCAACCTAAGATATATGTATATACGTGCGGCAGTGCATAAACAACTAGCGCATAGATTTATTACAGTAATAACATAATTCTATGCATAACTAACGAGTCTTTCGTCTACCATACGACAGCATGGGTGGTTTTAATATTATTCCTGCGGTTGTATTCCGGTCTATAATTCTTCGTGCAACTGCTTTTTACTCATTTATTCTTATATATGATTTCCATTCCTTGCTAGGAAAACAAATAAAATTAATCTTGGGACATCTCCACACATGACCATCTAATTCCACACTAAGCAAGGCCTAAATATACACATTTAGTTACATACTTACGTAAATAATTTTTACAATCAGAGAACGTATATCAGTGCTCATCGCACGAATATTTATGCCGGCTAGGAATGGAATCCACGACCCCGGCTCAAGTTTAATAATCATTGAATCAACGAACTAGTGAAATTTGTAATTTAATAGGTATATTAAAATTCATTACATTTATTGAACATTAAGTAACATTTAATCAACATCGAAGTTTTGTATGCGCTTACCACACGTTATCACTGTCACCCAGGGTTGACTGGGAGAGAATGCCTTTAGGCATTAAGTACGCCCTTGTATCCCTTAGTTTAAGGTGTTACAAAAATAAATAAATAAATAAAATAAAAAATAAATTAATAGTAGTAGTAGTAACTGGTGATACGTGGGAGTGTACTACACTCCTCTGCCTACCCTTTTGGAGATTACAGGCATGATGTTACGTAGTAAAAGAACGTTTATCTGACACAAAGTATCGACTATTTGTTTGGAAGATAACTAACTATACCGCGCTGTAAGAACAGCAACTTAAGAAACTAATTTACCTGTATATGTGGGTACTCACCAATTGAAAATTATGTTATGAAAGTGTACGTCACACATTAATTAATTGTAATAAACGATAACGTTGTGTAACGACCGATTAGTGCGCTGCTAAGAGTGACTACAATTTTGATTATCAATTTTATTCATGTGCTTCTATGTGTGAAATATACGTGTTATGTGATACAAAGGTTCACAGACTGAATGATTTAAGAATGCAGGACCGAATGAATAATATGTCAAAATTGTCAGCTCGACGTAACACCAGAATTGTATGTGGGTATTCGGTTATCTCTATAACATGCGTATGTACTCTACGTTAACAAATTTGTGCTTCGAAGATGTAATGTATTAAATGGACGAATATGTATGTAGGTAGGTGCGCCAATATCTTTTTTAAATCAAGAGATTTGTTTTTATTGAAAAGTCTGTTACATTAGCGTAACACGAGCTATTAGCGTAGTCGAATATTTATTTTTAAAGTCAAAATATTAATGAGTGATTTGAAATAATATGCGCAAGTACTTACCTAATTAATGGATAATTTAATACAACTTCCCGTATGTTATCACGGCCGTTATCACGTTATCGTTTACGCCGGTAGCATACGATATCAATTAAAACAATCCCATTGCAGCTACCTGTGGCTACTTGAAATGTTTAATTTTCTTTTTCTCAACCGAGTTACACATCAATATTTACCAATAATGCTGAGTGCGACGTGTCTATATTTTTATCAAATGCCAAACGCATTGGATCTCTCTTACTTTTACAAGATGAAACACTCGCGCGTATTTCTAGGATTAATTATAATTAATGTATTGTGTGAGTATGCAAAGGCGATGTTAGATCGAGTGTTCTGTTATGAAATATGAACAAAGTTACCGCAAATATATCTGTACAGCTATTGTTACAAAGGTTACATATGACTGATAAGTCATTTGTATGCGTTTGAACTAAATTATCATTTTATATATGAAGAGGTAAATGTGTAAGAGTTTGTTATCATTAAGCTTTTTATCGTCTCAATGGTGGACATTGGTCTTGGACCAGAACGAAAAGGGTTAAAAGATACAGTTTGCCGCGCTGGCGCAGTGCGGTTTGGCAGTAAGCAGATTATGCGCCTTAGAGAACATTATGATAAACCTAATATGATCAGGTTGTAAATGTTTTCTTCATGATGTTTATACAGAGATGCAGGTCACGATTTGAACCTTGGGCTACTGGAGAGGGCGGTTTAATTGTAAACATATCACTGCACTGTAACATACGATGTATTCATAATACGATAATAGTGTGAGAAGAAACGTTAAAACATCTTCGCGATCGCTAATGCACCAATATTCGGTCCGTATTAATTGTTGATCCGCGATGCAACGCAATTAAAAACCTATACATCACGCGAGTTGACGCCTGCGACTAATATGAGCGATAGATCACACTCTTGTCACAGTCGCATCCGCAAGCGCGCGGGATGCAATCGATTTTCAGCCTTATGTCCAGTTATATAAAATTTATATAATGTGTCTTCGTGAAATGAAGAAAATTATAGGATACGATTATTGTTACTAACGACTTTATCCTTTAAAATATTTTTTAACATTATTTTAATAGAAAAAATATAGTGCGATGCAGCTACTATTATTCGGCAAGATAGATTTCACAATACATTTTCTTAATTTTTTTTGGGATATCTTTGAATAGAACACATCACGTGTTGTTTGAAAGAAATAGCTAAATGCGACATTTCGATTGACATAATCAAATGAGAGCTGTTGAAGAGCAGAGCGTTTATGGAAAATTCTTGATATGTTTTTGACCTATATGGCTATGGGTTGGCGGAGTTTTGTATCAAAATAAAAAAAAACATTTTTATGTGCACAGGTAACTCGTGCTCTAGTTGGTTACAAAATATGTTTATTATACCACTACGGGAACAAACTGAATGAATAGGGATATTGTTTACATACAAATTCGTGTGAAAAATTATTCCCTGTAACAAAATTTTCCATATCGACAGTAAGTTTGTATCACTCGAACCTAATAACGTTCACTCTTAACAGTTTGGCGTCAATGCACAACAGCGTGCACATACATTTTATTACTGTTTAAAGACACGGTAGTCCACGATGCAGCGAATAAGGCAACAAATTAATGGTGACATTTTTAATCTATCGGCGTAGATCCAAGTTGTTAAGTAATGATATACCCTCTCATTAATGTTGTTTCAAGCTTTTTCTTATTCGTCTATACAAAACACAGTTCTCTCCACTTATAAGTGGCATAAATATTACATTTATAATCTTTTGCACTTTTTACTACAGGCGACTGGGCTGTGGTCAGGTATGCAAGGTGATTTACACTCAGTGTACCCTTATTAGATTGCTTAATAAATTACAGAAAGCTTAGTACGATTGCACAAAAAGAAGTTAACATTCTATTTTTGAGCGAAAAATAAAATCCGACACTGATCGAGTCGCGTCGCAAATCCGAACAGAAGTTCCTAAGATATATATTACGAATATGGAAGATGGAATATGGAAGAGGCGCTTCAATAATGCAAACCATTGTGGGCATGGAAAATGTACTGAAGACAAGCATGACAAAGCACCTGAGAATATTATTAATACTTGTCTAACAATGGTAGTTAGCTGTGGCCGAACCCGCCCACGCATGCACGCTTACGAAACAGATTATTTTTATTGGACGTGTTAATAGCGAGAGTATTTATATCGTAATAGAAGAATCATGTAACAACTTTTATATTGACTGTTGCGATAATTATGAGTACACTGGCATGGCACGATGAACACGCGGCAAAAACCGTTCATGAGAACCTGGTCTCGGCTGGTTTTCCTACTCGCAATGCGATCAATAGCTACGCGCCGACATTTACCCATAATTAGAGAATTAACAAAAAATATATATAAACGTATGCGAAGTAAGTACCCACTAGGCGTTAAACTAATGATGGGCATCAATAAAGATAGACTGAAGAACGTGTCAGCGTTTACTCAGCTCGCATATCTGTGCATAAATATTACCAGAACGGCTCGGGCTGGTGGAAGAACTACTAGAAGAAGAAGGTACTAACATTTTAATACATTAACTTGACACCGGGAGCAGCCAATTATAGAGCTTCATTATGGAGATAGAGCGAAAAATTATTTTGTAGTGTATCTACTCGGTGTGTGTAGTTACATGGTCTTGGTTCTGCTTAAAACCTTTTGAAGTCACGAGCTTCACAGGTCGATGCATTTGGTTATGAATGAGAACGAATATGTACGATATTGTAGATGACAGATAATTTTGCAGGTCGAATATTCAATAACTGCCCTAAAAATTTAATGTATATGTAAATCGCCATACTTTTGAAGTGCTTGTAATCGACGTACAAATGACTAAAAGTGTAGGCAAATTACGAAATATAAGACCGACAACTAAATTACTTGTTTTTTTATTGTGTTATTATGTTTCAAGTGTAATCAAGGGAGCAATGTAATTTTAAGTGTTTAATTAACTTTTTTATACGTTAACTACGCTGTGTTTTACGGTGGATAAATAATTGTGTTCTGTTTTACTTTATAAAAATATCGCGATTCTGCGAGAAGTTCAACTTAGTCCTCACTGATTTGTGATTAATTTGCCAGGAATTCTAATCAACATTGAGTACGTTGGTAATGACGTATAAATATCATATTATGAGAGTTACATTTCAAATAGATTCACAGTGAAATTGTAATCTTTAATTGGACATAAAATAAATTTATACTGTGATGTGGGACGAGCAAATTGCTACTAAGAAATTAATGTAAATGCAGAGAAAACTATCTATAAGTATTAAATTCAACATCAAGCGTAATAAGTTTTTAAATGAAACGTAAGCATGATAACTTTAGGTCAACTTGCCTCTTAGAGTTGTCCTATCCAGTCTTGTTAAATAAAATAAAATACTAAAGATCATGTGGACCCGATTATTAACGTAAATTGTATTAGAAAAGGTATTGTAGTAACAAAAAATGTTATTTTGTATTGCAACCCACAACCACGAAGCTGTTAGTGTTAAGCTTTACGGCATTGATTTTCAATGAATTCTGGTCAGTTTTTTTTGTAGTCATCATCATCGGGTTATCTCAGTCCACTGCTGGACATTTTAGTAATGGTCCCATTTAATACACGACATTTACTTTTTACAGGTATATTTTACTGTATTTTTCTTAATTAGAGAATCATGTTCAACGTGTGACCAGATATTTCATTGGAAAGGTTAGGTAACTTAAACAAAATAAGTTACCTAGAGAAAAGATGTAAAAAACCACACATCATTTGTTAAGACCGGTCTGTACGCGAGTGAACTTTTTTAAACCTAGCTCGTGACCTAAAGTTGACGCAAGTAACCAAAAGCATTATTGATTTCCAAATATTCCACCTAATGATTAAAACACTTAGTAATATTCACAGTGTAGTAAGCACGGTAGTGTTGTTTTTAGCCATCCACAATACAAGTGAGAGTCGTTATAAGACTGCTCAGCCTGACTCTATCTGTCTCTAACTTCAGCTTTTAATCTGAAGCTTTAACTGGCGAACTCATGGAATTGCCTCTACTATCCAAACAGGTGTTGGAGTAGGTGGAGCTGGCTAACCTTTCTGTGGGACGTTTTAAGGCCGCCTGTAAGCGGCAGAGAAATTTTTGAGGTATCTAACAATAGCTATGTGCAGCGACTATACATCATAACCAGCGAGGTAATGCCTAACAGTGGTCATCGGTGTAATAAAATTATAATATTTAGTGCACACTTCAGTATAAACTCAGACATAGTGAATATAATGATTTGAGGTGATATCAAGCGACCACCTTACAGTGTTGTTAAAGAGGTGACGTTATTTGTACATACATGCGTGACGTCATTTCTAAGCACATTTTTATGTCATTTACAATTCGAATCAATGAATATATGAAACACGTCGAACCTCTGATAATATCCGAAATACATTAAATGCGAAATAATTGCGGCGTTTACAAAATAATTTCAGTAAAATATGATCGATAGCGATTACGCAGCTAGGTATCGTACGACGCCATGTTTCCATGTTCGCTGTGCCGACAAACACCGATACAGCGTCGATAATCTAATACAACATTCATATCTAATAAACTCATGTTTTGTAACCTTTACTGAATGCCGCTATCGCCTTACATAAGAGCGTTGTCTCCGTCGATCTACCTACACCGATACACATATAGATGGCGATAATGATTTCTTCATATCAACGCATTTGCCGATAGTCACTTTGCACTCCGTATGTATATTATTTTTTTCCTAATTTGCTTAAATACAACACGTGACGGAAACGGAAAACGTTGTCTGCTTTGTCGGAATAATGTTCTAGAAACATAGTCTACAGAGAGACAAATGCGATCGGGGAAATCAAGTGAACCCGCTTGGGAAATGCTAGACCAATACCAGCGTTAATCGTGATTTGTTCTTTTTAGAGTACCGCACTTCTCGAACGTAGATATCCGGTGCGAACCACCTATCCAATTTTAGGAAAGTCTGTGAGCCGTACGTGCGCTCCGTTTTTAGTGCTGAAATATTAATTAAACCCAGCGCCGAACTCTCACCACTGGCAATGCCACTATATATTAAAGATGGAGAAAAATAGATGAATTTTATATAAAGCGAATTACAATGGATACGGACACTTTGAAAATATCGTTCGATATAGTTAATGCATATATCTATGTGAATTTATAAATGTAAACAACAAACAAATTAAAGTGCAATTTGAGTGAAAATAAGAGGATGTAAACTAATATTGTTAAATTTTTACCCCTGCAAAATTGAAATAGAAGTTGTGCCCGAAACCGCGAACGATGTATATTGAGAAAAGTAGTTGAACACCTTCAGAAATAGTAGTCATAATGCAGTTTACTCATTAAGGTGTATCTCAGCGTTCTAAGTTACATTTGACGAACATGTCAATCATAACATTTAACTGTGAGTTGGGTCTAATTGTTTCGAGTAAAATGGATACAAGAACATTAACTTACCCATTGAAGGGGTATCCAGCGAAGGCTGCGTCATAAGGATGATAAACCGCCGGATAAGGCCAGCTCGCTGCGCTTGCCGCCAAGTTTTCTTTTAACTCGATTCCCGCGGCCTGTTTAAATAAATAATAAATTGAACACCTTTTACTAGCTGTAATTCTTTTAATTGCGTTACGAGAGTCGCATTTTGATGAAAGTATGAGAAAATGAAACAGGGTGCTTAGTAAATATTTATATCACTGTGAGTATTGGTGTATAGAATGAGTTTCTATCTTACCGTTCGTTCCCTAATCAAAATGCATACATACCGACTTAATAACTTTAACTTGATATATTAACAATAAACCCACCTGTAAATTCATTAAACTGAACCACAATATCTCCATTCTCGTTTCCGGTAGCTTTAACTTAATCCATTACTAGAATGCACCTCACCGGATTGATTTCTTGATCGATCGTTTTAGTGTTTCATCATAACTATTATTATTTAATGGCTGAAGATAGACGACGTATGCATCAATCATCTCCCGTTAGACAAATGTTTTTTTTGGTAGTTTAAATTTCATTCTAATGGCTCCGTAATGTATTCTGCTATATTGTTACATGAGACCCTTTGGAGACATTAAGTTTTGGACCACTAACAACTGAAGCGAAAAAAATGCTGTCAAATATGTAGTAGTGTTCATTCAAATTATAACAAAACAAAACATTGTTGATACAGTTAAATAATTTTATATTCAATTTATAAATGACGGCTAACATGACGGTACGATTAGAATTAAAGTCTCGAATTATTAGTAGCCAATTTGTGCTGGAGAATCGCGTAAAAAATTATCCACTCAGTCACTAAAGGACAGAGGGTCCAAAAATTTATAGCGACGCATTAAAAATAACTCGAGAGCGAGTCTTAATGCGGTCAACCAGGATAAATCTATCAAAAGATTTTGTTGTCCAACAACTTCATTGGTGGCCGAATCGAAAATCCGATAATAAATTTTACTCAAGTACGACAGCGTAATCCAGTCGCGCTGTCGCTCTTTGTTGCTTCGACCTCTCTGATATAATTCCAGTTTTCTGTTACTTCAAATAATCGGGCTAAGCTGTGACGCGAATCTGCAGTTACCCGGATTTATTGTTCGGCGTAACGTTATTTGCCCACTTGCCGCATTAAAGCTTTGTGAAGTTATGCTTACGTCGCGATGAGAAATTGATGGCCTGCACTCTAGTAACAATATCTTGAGATTCGTTTATAATGAAATATCGCTAAATTTCATTGCTGTAAAAACTAAAAAATATGACGGTAGGTTGTGTCGTGTCGTGAAGCTCGTATTGAAGTACATATCGTACAAATGCTTACGTGAAACAGCGCTTCGACATTACAAAAAATATCGTCGTAATTTTTATTAGTACCAACATTATAAGCTTAATGGCACTCGGCTATAATCCCATTAACATTAATAATATGTTCAACTAGGTATATTTTTATGGAACGAATAATTTTATAATCCGTTGAACGATTCGGTTGACACGCAAGCGCAGGTATCGCGAGGCTTTCAAAACGTCGTCGCTCGCGACGGCAGTAAGTCTTTCAACTGACTTCATAAAAGTAATTAAATGTTAAAACGTGCATGACGAGAGTTGACGACGCATTCAGATATGACCTCTTTTCGCATTGTCGAAAATGTTATTGTTCACCTCAAGAGGGCTTTTGCGTCCAATTCTTATAAACTAAGGATACCGAATGCGGTGTTTACTTATGGACCTAACTTATATGAACAAATTTTGAACAATTTTGCTGTTCACTTACTACATGTTTTACCGCAAAATGGATTACCTATTGGCAAATTATTAGTAGGTATACTTCGCGATGTATTACAAAGAAAAGAATCATTTAATTACTATACAATCGTACGCTTACGCTTAGTATATATTTTACGATCCAATAAACTAAATCTTTTCTTTGCTTCCCGAGCAGCCCGCGTGAAATTTTTGAATTAGTCAAAGTGTCATACATCCTAACATCTTTATGAATTATGATCGTGACTAACCACAAATCTATTAAGAGCTGTTACACAGCAAAACGGGGATTTATTTTCGGTACACTTCATTAGAATTATAAATTATTATTTTTTCAATACTTTTTAGTCGACTTCCCGCGACGACGGCACCACGTGTGCGAATGGCATGAATAAAAATTCTTAATTAGTTTGTGAGCTAATCTATCAATAATATTTTCAACCTCATATAAATATAAGCTAACGCGGTCGTTATTATTAATTCATTAATTTTTTTCAATTTTGTATAACATATGTATGTCAACATGGGGCCCTGACAACTTAATCCGATAAATTTTAACAAGATATGCATTAGGGATTTAGTGTGGATATTGTGTTTGTGGATGTGTCCCCCAAGTGGCATAAGGTCTGTTTGAATTTCACACGAAAGTAACCATTGTTAGTAGTGCTCACTACTAGTAGGAGGAGGCACTGAATTGTAAAAGGCTTGAAGGTAAAAAAGACGCGGCACAGAGGCAGGACCCCTTGAAGGCGAGGATTCGGGCGATTTAAGTTAACACTTTCGCCACCGACGATGATAAATGATCATATCTCCAT
>DWEG01000544.1:0-10763 GCA_018245845.1 Apyrrothrix hygieia | reverse complement strand
CAGATCCTAATTAATATTAAATACACTCCTATAAACATGTAGTAATCGGGCTCGTGATGCTAACAATCTTCATTCCTGCAGTCTTGTCACTGATTTTACACTGGTTAATGGTCTTACTAACAACTTATGCTGACTGGATAAACTGACAGTGACATTCGTAACGGGAAATCTTGCCCTGGATTTGCCTGGAAGGCGTGAAAATATGTGTAGAAACGGAAACGAGAAACTACCAAAAAATTCTTGTTATCTCGTCGAAGAGCCGGTCGCGTTTAATTCGACATAATGGTTATTTCCGTGGGTGAATTTTGCTCAAGTTTTAAGGCACGGTGCGAAAACCTTTTGCATTGATAATATATTTAACTAATCACTTAACCACAGTAGACCCTTATTGGTTTCAGCGGCTTCTGGGTTTGATCGAAACCGGTTTTGCGATTTCCAAAATATTCCCTATTTATATAGATAGTTATTATTTGTCTCTAAATTTAAATGACACTTTAAAACTGTGGATTCTATGGAAACATTTTGTTATAAGAAATCAGCCTGAATTTTTGTTTTAAACAAAACTTTTCAAGTTATTCCCTGCAAGTTTTGATGAGGTACGGAGTCGTGCGTTTCGGATTGCACTTTTATGTAGCGCAAGTTAGAACAATGCGGCCTTTGTTAGCAGAGCGGTAGTAAACTTAATATAGCTAATGGCAAAGTTTCACTGTAAAACACGTTGTTGGTTCTGGTTGGAAAACCATACTTATGTATAAAATCCTAAGATTTACTAAAAATTCACTGTTTTACACCTGTCTGAGGCGAAAAATAAAATTATAAGAATGGTTTTTTCCATTACTTTCGTATTTTGGTTAAAGAAACAAAGTAAAATCAGCATTTAGTGGATCCAGCCTTAGCTTCGCTTATAGGTACTTTCCTTACATTATGTATACTGTTGTACGTAGAAATTAAACGTAACATCACGCCTCTTATCCACGAAGAGGTAGGCCGAGGAGTGTAGTACACTCTCACGTTTCGTCAGTTACGTTTAGGTTCCAATATGGAATAGATCGTGAGTCTATTGCCATACACCGGGCACAAATCCACACTCCGAGCTACTAATAGACTTTTTAATCTTATAAAAATTCAACAGTACCCGGGATTTGAACCCAGGACATTTCGATCGGCAGTCACGCTTGCAACCAACAAGACCAACGGGGCAGTACGTAGAAATTAATTGTAATTTCGCAATTTCGCAATTACATACATACATGTGTTTTGCGTTATTGTGTCTTTGTTTGTCCTGAAGAACAAGCGACCAACTTTTAATAATTAACAAGCCAAAAACTACGAGGAATTAGGAATCAGACGCACTTTTAGCAGGCAAATTTTAAATCGTTATTATAAAATAAAATATTAAGCTTTGAAGCATGTTACAAACTCCTGGAAAGATACACGGCCTTAAATTTTATCTCCGTCATGATGTGAAGGTACTCCCGCATAACCGTATTCAGTAGAACAAAGATAGAGATTTCCAACATCAAATAATATGAAAGTATAAATTATTTTAACATGCAGAAAATGTTAATTACCTAGATTTAAGTTTCAGTGGATCCCCACATCCTTTGTCTCTTGTGTCTGACATATGTACGTGGAAGAATAATATTTTTTTTATAGTATAAGCATCTTAAGTGTAATTGCATTGTACATTTGTTCACCTCGGAAATAAATAAATAGAAAAAGTGTACAGAAATTCAGTTCTTTTGTATTCTTTCTTAGGTGCAACGGCTGTCACCTTTCCCAGAAATGTATTAAAAACAAGCGTTAAACACCTGGTAATTCCTTGTCATGTCAAATGTGTATTCGGCCAGTTAAAAAAGTAACGAATTCAGGTAAAACCCACGTTGACACAAGTAAGAGACATTTCAATCAGAAAATTTTCCTGGAAGATATTCCTGTTTAAATTCGAAGCCATATCTAGTATAATGACAACTGTTTAAAACCAATAACCTTGACAACAAATGACCTTCACTAAAATTTAACAGTATTGACAGAAGAAAGACTTTTCTATTGTTTTAATACTAAGGAGTCTACCAAGAACTTCATATTATTGATCTGTCTAGCTACGCGTTTTTCTTTAGTTTTCTTACAACATATTGCCAATTACGTACGGTTTCGTGTTTGTATGAGGTTAACATAAAGGCAATAAACGCCTTTAGAATGTGAGAATGCAAATAAAAATCGTGATATACTGTTTTTAACCTGTTTGGTATTACCACAGTAACAATAGAAATATTAAGGTCGATACTATACTTGCCCGTATGCTCATATTTTGTATTAATTCACTAAGGTGATAAAATATTGTATCGTCAAATTATACACTGTACTTGTATATCTTTATATGTATCTTTATATCACCCTATCACAATAACCCTTCTCATTAAGTATCTCTCAATACAAAAGGGACAAAGGCGAGATTATAATGACTGAAAATGCCCTGAAGGCACGGGTAGATAAAGGCTTCCATGAAAGCGGTATCGAAATATTTCATACTGTGCAAAATTTTTAATAACAGCTATATCCCGAATATTTCGCAGACTTTGTAATTTGGTGGAATAATAGCTTTTAATAAACGATTTTTCTCAAACGAAAAGTACTAGCAAGAGTCTGGTTTACAGGAAATGGCATTGTGGGCGTTGATTGGATTATTTGTGTTCACTATTTCGTAAGTTTGCTTTCCCTTTGTGCACGGACTTTGTATAGTTGACGAATTTGCTTAGTTCCAGTCATCTGAATCAAATTTAACCCTAATATTATATCGAAGATATCATTCAATACAGCGTTCACTTGTAAATTACCATTGGCAATGCAATATATATTTAATTTAGTTATATCGAGACGACGTCAAGTGAAAATCGTAGTTTGAAGAACGACCGTAAGCAGTACAGCAATACACCCATAAAATAGTACATACAAAATATGAACCTTTATTAATTGTGTATAATTATTTTCCTGTAGTTTATTCAACTTTAAACCACTTCTTCAAAACCTACTATGGTTTAATTTAAGATAACTTTTTCAAAGCATAGCACATAAGTTGTCGATATTTATAATTCAGCTATAATTATAATTATGTATTTCAAACCTAACCTGGTACCCTAAATGGCGATGCTGTAACGGAGTGCGGTAGAAGTAATTACGGCAGAAACAGCAACTGCTTCGTCAATATAAGCTTTACAGTTTCTCCTGTATTTCTTCTTGATCATTTTTCTTTAACCCGCAGCAAGCTTTTTCTTACTCTCTCGTGTTCATATCAAAGATAGCTCTTCTGTACTTGTAAGACTTTTGTTTCTTAATGTGTGAAAATGAAGCTTGTATTTAGGTTAGTAGGTTCAAATTTGGGACATGAGGTCAGGCGTGCACGATTTGTATGGATTTCATAATCGTGTTAAGTGGCATTTATGTAAAATGAAATGGTTATTTGAACCTAATATAGTATTTATGATTTAAATTAAAATGTAACGTAAAATATTAGTTGCTATGACGGTAAATGGAAACTTCAGTGAGAAGGTCGGTCAATAGTGATTGATGTACCATTACTGAGATTTACACTGTGATTTTATAAAATTCCTAGTTGACCTTTATATAAAAATGTACTGTTTTAAAAATATTTTTCCTTTCACTGATAAACTTAAAAGAAAAAAAAAATTATGGAGTTTTATTTTAACTGATCTGTATATGTCCGTATATACGAGTATGTCTATTATTTACGTAAACGTAACATCGTAAACGTAACGTCTGCTATTACATTATTATAAAATGTCTTCAACATTAAACATGTATAAAAACTTGTTATAATTTGTAAGAAAATAAACTATACTTTACGCCTGTAACCTCGGAGAGGTAGGCAGAGGATTGCAATACACTCCCTCTCACTGGTTACGTTTACGTCACCTCTCACTGGTTACGTTTACGTCCACCATGGAACAGGAGGTGAGCCTATTGCCATACACCAGCCACAAACCCAGACTCCGAGCCATTGCTAGAAATTTTAAGTAGAAATTCTAATTTCGAAAAATCCAATAGTACCCGACCCGGGTTTTAAATCCAGGACCTATTGATCGGTAGTCATTCTTGCAACCATTCGACCAACAAGGAAGTAAAAATGAACGTTTTTGTAAAACTATTGCAAGATCCGTAGTAAATATTTTTTTATAAGTACTTTTGTTATCGTATGTCTAAATTCAATAAAACAGTGTTCAGTATCGATGATCGCTTCGCAAACTTTGCGATGTTACAAAGTTTCATTTATCGTAAAGTCCGCAACTCGGCGGTTACGGAGTTTCTTTAATAAGGGAAACTGTTGAGGCGGTAAATTAATTAAGTACAGAAACAATTCTTGAAATATCTCGCCTGTTATGTCGAGTTTCTTGTTCGTGCTGGCTTAGGATTACGAAAGTCTCTTCAACTGGGACGTCTACAGGTGCTTACATGGTTACATTATTTGAGTTGAATAGATTCAACAATGTAACTTTAAAGTCAGTATCGCTTCAAACACAAATTTTGAATTTGGAATGTTATATTTTGACTAAATATGTTGCCAGTCTGAACGACATAAATAATGGTCTTTAATTGCCCAGGAATACGATATATGGTAACATTTAAAATTCTGTTTGATATAAATCTACACTACAGATACAGTTAGCGGCCACTTCTGACGGCTGCCTGCTCGTTTGCTACTCTTTTCACTTTAAAAGTCTACACTGCAGGTATCATTACGTTTTACTGCAGGAGAAACTAGAAAGGTCTAACGTCATATTTTAAATAGTCCTCAGTACTTTTAAACAGAAATAAATAAGGTGTTTCTTCACTGTAATGTGTATGCGTATGTAAATTGTTAATGTGCAACATTTATAGTAAGTGTTAGATACCCTTCAAAGACATAAATCTTTAAATCTTTGCTATTCATGAATGATAGTTTAAAAATAAAATCGGCCTATCACCCGTTTACACCGCTAATTACTTGAGCGATAAATAAAATAAAATTTGGTGTGTAGGATACGGTAGCGGTATGGTAGTAAGCAAATTTCTTAGTTGATTTATTTTATAAATGTACATATTATTTACTTATTAATATGTAACATCACGACACTATCTCCCCAAAGAGGTAGGCTAAGGTACTCCTTAGTACATTCCCACGTTTCGCCATGTTCGACATTGTTATTGTATTGACTGCCTCGTTGGTCGGGCGGTTGCAAATAGTGAAGTTTAATTAAATATTGATGACATAAATCAATTTGACTTCTCATTGTTCATACTGACCGGGCATTATTCATAATACCTTCATTAATCATGTGGACTACAACATACTTACGTTTATGTATATACATATGTATCAAACAGGAAACCATTGATAGAATAATCCTTAATCGAATTTACAAGTCCTTTATTTTATAGTCCTTTAATCAATGTATTGCAACCCACTGCTGGATATAAGTTTCGGTGTTATGCCCATGATGTCCACACTGGGCATTCGGGTTGGCGATCGCAGAGCACAGTTTTACCCACCGCCTACGCTGCTGCCCTATTTATTAGTGTTTTATTGTGTCCCTTCGAAATAATATTACATTTATTTTCCATTATAAGGGACTTAGAAAAGAACCAGATAATACAAAGCTGTGAGAGACGGTAGGTACAATTAATTTCATCCTAGTCTAGACTGCCAGCTTTCGAACGGAGGGAGATAAGCTTTAGGTTGACGACCTCTCGCAGAGAATATGTGTAATTAAATGTATTGTAATGTGTTGGGGTGCAATAATTTTAAAACCTCACAAACTATGTACAGACATATACAAGTGCATTGTTTTCTATTCAGAAATTAATTTAGTTAATTTTATTGTTGTTTGTTTCAGTTTTGAAACCAATAATCAACAGCCACACTAATTCGCTTACGACCGCTGCCATTTCTAAAACTTTGCCGTAGTCATAAGCCCGTGAAATATAACATCAAAAGGAATTTAATTACACAAGAAAGACTGGCTAACTACGTACATCCTTAATGGAGGGCCTTCTGCGAGACGAATTTCGTTTTAGTGTCGTTACAGTTGAATTATTGCAATGGTAATGTTTTTAGTTATAATCTAGGTATAGTACATAATATTTTGTATTAATTTCAGAAGGAACATGTTCTTTACGTAACAACTTTTATAATTGTTCTATCTTTAGGCCGCGTCCTTACGAGGTGGGCAGAGAGCACTGGGTGACAAATATCTCAACCTATAAACTAGCCGTGCTTCTTCTACATTCATCACTGGCCCGTTGGCGCAGTGGTTAGCAAACCTGACTGCTGCGCCGGGGGTCGTGGGTTGGATTCCCACCCAGAATTAATATTTGTGTGATGAGCACAAATATTTGTTCTGTGTCTGGGTGTAAACAAAAATATGTATTTAAGTATATATTTCTATGTATATATGTAGTTTATCAGCCGTCCGGTTACCGTAACACAAGCTTTCTTGATGCTTAGTACGGGATCAGATGGCCGTGTGTGGAGATGTCCAAAGATATTATTATTATCACTGATTCATTTCGGAGACTTCTGACTCCCCAATCAGCCTGGCCTATTTGGACAAGACAGGTGACCCTTGGCCTTTCTCGGCACCTGCCTCCATGAACATTCGCATTTTATATCTGTTTTATCATTCTTTCATCAGCCTGATTTCTACAAGTCCGAACGAATCGGGGCAAGTCCTATCTTATTTTTGCACCTATTCTCTCATTTAATGTAAAAACTTACTGCAAAACTATTTTTTCTTACTTATATGCAATAGTAATTTTATATTCCTTTACTATTAAACGTTTTGTGAGTCCGTATACGCGTGATTAAATTATGCAGCGGCTCAAATCACCACTTTTTTTCGGTATAGCTGCACTGCACTGGTTTTAATTTTTCCACGGTCAGTTTTCGTTACAACCTTGCTGCGATCGACAGCAGTTCATTTTAAGAAGGAACTCGGAAAGTATTCGGATACATAATAGAATCCCTCATACAAGTTCTGTCCTACAATCGAAAAAGAAAATTTGGAATCAGAAATTTAATCGTTAGAACAGTTATAATTAACCGATTATTATTCAAGTAAATATAATATTAATAATTTTGGTTGTCCTTAATAAAACCCTGTACCATTGACAATCGTAAATAATATTCTTAAATTCTATAATGAGGAATTGTCGAAACTCATGAATGTCGTACCAGAAAAGAGCAGGTAATTTAATTATTATGACAGACTACGTACTTCTATTCTAGAATATGTTCTCAAGTGTTATAATATTGTAATTTATGTAACAACCTATATTTTATGTATCAAATGTTGGCAGTAACTTGTTTCAGCTTAAATACCTACATGTAAATAAAACGTAACATTAGGCCTGTCAACCCCAATGAGGTAGGCAGAGGAGTACAGTACACTCCCAAGTTTCACCGGTTACGTTTCCGTCCTACCATGGGATGGATAGTGAGCCTGTTGTCATACATCGGGCACAAATCCGGAGTCCGAATTACTATTAGAAAATCTCGTTAGAAAAATCTAATAGTACCCAACCCGGGATTTGAACCCAGGACCTCTTGGTCAGCAGTCGCGCTTGCAACCACTCGAGCAACGAGGCAGCCGACTATAACGAATATAATTCAAAGATAAGCTTGAAATTAAACACAATGATATAAAATGTGCAATTTCAAATTAAAAAAGTGTACATGTATATATACCTATATGTCTCGTCATTACATTCCACAACCAACTCATTAATTACTAACCCAGACTACAGTCTCATTTTCATCAACGAGAATGCCAACGCGTTGCTTCACATGGAAGTAATATTGTAACTTTGAATGTTATATTCCGCTAATGAAAGAATTCAATAAGACCGCATAATATCAAGCAGAAGACCGACGGAAAAAACTGCCCACCATTACTCATTATCAAGTCGAGGAAAATGTTTTGGGAACGATTACTACTTTGTAAACATTTTATTTTACATTTCGGTCTTTTTCTGTTTTCTAAATCTATAATATGCTTAAAGTAAACGTATAAATGAACTGTGGAAGCGTGAATAATAACTGTGGACATACGTATGTATATATGTACATATTACATATCATCAGAACGAGAGGGAATCGGAATATAGTTAAATAGGTTATGATGAGATGAGACAATATCAAATCTCATATTTCCTCCATGCGAAAGTGCCTTTGAAGGTATTTACCATTACCTTTGCATATTGAAATTAAACAGTACATTTTTTAAAATTGTATAACAGATGGTGCTTTATATACGATACGTATATGATATAGGCATACACATAAGTGCCTGAAATACAAGACCCTGAAGTATAATATAAAAAGTGGCTCATGTGCCTTCATTTTAATATAGAACACAGCACAGCAACGTTAATTATAAAATTATACCGCAACGCAATTTACTGAACTCATCACGGTACCAAAACACGCATACGTTGTTTGAGTAATTATGGCGGAGCAAGAAGATTGTCAATTTGAGAACCATTTCTCGTCAGCCACTAATTAGGGACCGGGCGAAGTTTGCAAACATTCGCTTTTTCAAAGCTCCGTTCGCACTAACGCGTATCGCGATGTATGATTCAAAGTAGATAATTGATTCAATAAATTAATTATAATGTGGTTAAAATAGTAAGAGGATATGGTGTAGAGCACCAAACTTTTGTGTGTTATGCATATGCGTTCTGAATTGTTATCCGTAGTATGTTTGTAACTCTTTTGTCTAGGCTAAAAAAGGTTCGTGCGTTACATTTGTCAAATTCCTTTTTATATTTATATCAGACAAATGATATGTATCTTTTAGGTTGTAAAGCTTTCTAGCAATATTTAAAATAAATTAATATGTTAACTTCCACATAAACGTATTTAAAACACGGAAAAATGAGAACTACGTCTGTTTCTTGACACGAGATGTCGTTAGTCGTTTCATCAACTTCATATTTATTCCAAGTAACAATAGTTTTTTAGTTCGATGGTTTCCTAATAGATGGCGTAAAATTCAATTCATGTATTCCTAATCGACTACATTGTTGGTTTTACTTATTGTAAACGGTGAATATGAGTTAAATTGTGTTTAATGTTTTAGTTTACTGTTGTGTGGTAGTTTAACTTTAATCCATTCAATTATTACTCGAATAAACATTTGCAAACCAAATTTCTCGGCGCTCTAACGCGGTGATACGGGCCTTGTAATTTGATTGTTCCGCGGGACCCTTACTCAAACGAGCTGAATATGTCACCCTGTATGTGTTTACGAGATATAGAACGTTACAGTCGATTATATGTAAACTCTTGTAGGTAGTTCGATAATTGTGTAAGACTGTATCATTAAAGATGTTCTGGATTTGCATCCTTCTTAAATAATGTTCGTTGCGAATATTTTTTATTAGATGCTTCTTTGTGTATCACTTACAATTATATGTATATAAACGTTACATCACGCCTGTAATCCCCAAAGAAGTAGGCAGAGGAGTGTAGTACACTTCCAGGTTTCACCAGTTACGTGTACGTCCCATTATGGAATAGGTGGTGAGTCTATTGCCATAGACCGGGCACAAGTCCAAACTCCAAGCCACTAGAAATCAGAAATTCTATTTTTTTTTAAAAATCCAATAGTACCCGACACGGGATTTGAACCCAGGCCCTCTCGGTGCCGGGTTTTGCGAAAATGCTAACAGATTTCCGATTAAATTACAATTAGTAAACAAGTTAATCATCATGGCGATCATCATCATCAGCTCTTTATGATTCCTCTGTTAGAGACGGTTCTTCCCTCAGGATGAAACGGCATCTTCATATTCTTTTCTGCATAATCCAACTTTACTGCTCCTTATCTGAAGGATAACTTCCGATACAACAGTTCAAATCATGACAGAGGTCTACGTTTCACTAGTAATTTCAAGCTAAACATTCTAATGCACAGATGAGATTTCTTTCGATACCCTTTTGTTAATCAAGCAATATTACTCTGGAAGGTCCTGCATGAAAATATCAGAAAGGCATTGAGCAGATATACATAATATCCAATAGGATGGTCCATGAACATTTCTTATTGACGTTGTGCCTGCATCTAATAGTGTTGGATGTGTGGTTAGATTAGACGTATGACACCAAACATGAACATAACGCGTTTCAATTTAGTCCAAGAGGTAACGACGCCTCTGCGACAAATATCATGAGGACTATAGGAAATAATGTCAGATTGTAAATGACTTAACCTAGACAACTCGGACGATATTAATATTTGGTTTGCTGCTTCCATGCAATAAAATGAGGAAGAGTTTAAAAGCATTCAAAAGAATTGCTGTAGATCTTCTAGCCAATATCTTCATTAATCCGCTACACAAAGTGGACTAAGCTTTGGATTGACCCAGAGCTGAGAAGACATTCGTGCCTGGATGGTTGACACCAATGGGGGCTAGTAATTCAACGTAACAAACAACGTAACGCCTTTAATCCCCGAAGAGCTAGGCAGAGGAGTGTGGTACATTATATAGTAATTCAAATTATTATTATTATTATTGGTAAAGTACACAAACACTATAATAATGAGTCATAGTAGAATCGATTCAATAATTAGTAAAAAGATATTAATGCCAGCCACACTGTAACTTTATTTATTTAGAGTTACAGCTCTTTTTAAGAGTTTAGTTCTAGAGAGCTTAGGGTCAGAAAAGCGGTTTATTGTACAACTTACGACTATTGACAGTGAAGT
>DWEG01000543.1:0-10767 GCA_018245845.1 Apyrrothrix hygieia | reverse complement strand
GTTGTAAGGCAACAGACTCACCACCTATTCCATATTGAGACATAAACGTAACTGATGAAACGTGGGAGTGTACTACACGCCTCTGCCTACCTCTTCGAGTATAATAGGCGTGATGTTACGTTTTTTATAACATTAACTAGAAGCACAAAAGCCGATTTAAAAAAGAGTTACTATGTATCTGTGAAAATCCAATTCGACACTGCATTAAATTCGCCCCTCTAAACAATTACGTCGACCGAAACGAGCTGCAGTAACTGTGTCTAACTAAATTGCGCTTCCTTGAACTAACAAATCCTACTCGTACAGATACAGCGTTATGTTAAAATGGTTACTTGAAAATTGGTAAATGTAATAACAGTAAAACTTACAATACTATTTACAGTTAGTCCAGAATTGCCGTTTCAAGCAACGGTTTCAAGTCCTAATTAAGTTTTATTTTTACTCAGGGAGATAAATTTGACCCCAATGAAATAATTGAATTTATGAGGGAGCAAGATCTGATTTACATGAACATCTGATAATCTGGTCTATGGCTTGTTGCCATTATCTAATAACAGTTCACACCGCATTAAATTTAATTTTAATTTAATATTTAATTTAAATTATTTAAACAATATTATACTAGAAATTCTATTTATTACCGCAGTTAAATACATTTCTCTTACCATAACAGAGTAAAAAGATTTGCATTAATATGTTTTAAGATACATATGTACATCGTCCAGCTTTCTGTAACCAACTGAACATTAAGATTAAGTTGATCCTTACCACTTATATTACAATACAGCTAAGACACAGGATAGACTTCATCCGAATTAAGATCGGAGCTTTATTTATTTCTGTATTTAAAGTAGATACCTAAGTCTGGAGTTAATTGCAACGACATGATAGAAGGAGGTTCCATATGTAGTTACCGTTACTACAAGGTTGATCTTATTCCTCTCAATTTAATTGCCATTGTCTGCTATTAGTCTGATTTTGAAGATAATAGCAAACAGCCGATGATCCTCCATCATCATCAGCTCGTCTAACTCCACTTCAGGACATAGGCCTCCCCTGAGGGTTTTTGGTTAGTTGGTTCACAGAGCACGGCTTCTCGCACCATCTACGCTGATGCCCATCGGCGGCCCAGGCCTGTACCCGTTCCTAGGCAGGTCAAGGCTTAGTCTCGTCTCACATAACGCCCTGGTATCCCGGCATGGAGTCAGGGGATGTATTCTTTTTTGGTCCCGACACAGATAATCCTCCATCTTCCAATGATCTCCCAGCAAATAATATTTTATAAATATAAAAATTAATAACACATTCGTCCAGTTAGTAAGAACGCAGTCAGTAAGTTGGTGGAAAGCTATGGAGAAAACAATATACATCCATACATATCTTCACGCCAGGTCCCTCACGGGGTAGACAGAGAGTACCGAGTGCCAAGTATAGAGTAAGCAATATTGTTCCTAAATTTAACAATACAAAGTGTTTATCGTTATTCTATCTGTACAACGAAATAAATTTTAAAGTTATATCTATTTGTAATATGACAAACCACTTTTCTGTACTGGTTTTATAGGTCACGTGTTACGTTTCACATCTGTCAGATGCAGCTTTTCTCACGACTACTTTTTCCAAGATGTTATGAAACGACGAAAATATAGGAAATATAAAAATTTATATCAAACAAAGAAAATAAATAGTTCATAAGTAAATAACGTTAACTGCCTCGTTGGTCGTGTTGGTTGCAAACGCGACTATCGATCGAGAAGTCCTGGGTTCAAATGCCGGGTCGGGTACTATTGGATTTTTCAAAAAATTTGAATTTCTAGTTGTGGCTCGAAGTCTGGTCCTGTGCCCGTTGTATGGCAATAGACTCACCACCTATTCCATAATGGGACGTAAACGTAAGTGGTAAAACGTGGCAGTGTCATCTGCCAACGTCTTCGGAGATTACAGGCGTGATTTTACGTAAATATCGTGTTGACTGCCTCTTTAGTCTAGTGGTCGCAAGCGCGACTATCGAGCGAGACATACTGGGTTCGATCTCAGGGTCGGGGAGTTCAGCAGTGAGATGTAAAAATAGTGGCAGCCTATATCTATCTATGTCTACGTACCTTTAACAAAGAAATATCTAGGTATCCGTTTTTAATTTACCAAAACTATGAACTTAGTTTATCAAACTATGAAGCCAAATTTCGTAACTCCTTTTAGGGTTTATCTGAAGGCAGACTTCAAAAGTAATATCGTTCGCGTAATGGATACATTGTAAGCAACCTTGAATTGAACTGAATTTTGTTTGAGATTAGTTTCTCATACATACATACATTGTTCTACTTGAGCACGAATATTGGAATGACTTATATGATGTGTTAATCTAAAATTCCGTCAGTACTGAAATATATAGTGGTTGCCTTACGCGAGTACTCGTTGCGCCTATAATTCTGGACCTTCGAATTTTGAATAGAATAACATACAACAGGGGAGAAGGGCTATAAAAGCCCCAGGTGAAAAGGCCAGCTCAAATGACCAGGAAACTAAAGTTTATATCGAGTCAATACTATTTTTGTTGTACCGTAAATTCATTGAAATCCCTCAACTACACTTCAGAATTCTGTCTTTTGAAATATGGCGTTATTGTGCACTTGCTTATAAACGTGTTTAATTTTTTTTCTTCAATTCTATGTAAATGCATTATTCAATGCTATTTTATAAAAGAGCCTAGACCTGTTTAAAATTTTGTTGACTTATATGCAAATACAAAAATATGTTAATGAGCCTTTTTTATTAATTGTTGAATCTGTTAACACGGATTTGATTTGCATATAATTAAAGGTGATAAACAACAAACGTTATTAAAAGGGCGTCCCTTTAAGGAAAAAGTTCATAGTCCAAGTAAAATAAAAGGTTTTGCTATTGGTCAAAATTCCTGATTTCTTAATTATATTGTTCGAATATATCCGCGAAAACGGCTTTACAACTGCCACTCTCGATTTATACAAGAGTTTTCGAAAATTCATCATTTTTTTGAATGCATAAAAATAGTAACAGAACATTAGCAAGAATTACAAGCTTTAATAGTCACAATGTTCAAAACCTTTTCAATCATTCCAATAAAGTGACAAAGTACAGAAAAATAACTGCGAAGCTACATTAGGTATAAACCTGCAATCAGCAACACAAAACTAATTATATTTTAAAGTTTATAATTATAGCGAAATAAAAAAAGCGCCGAATTTTACTGTTACGTCCGTAACTTATGCCTGTGATCCCCGAAGAGGTAGGCAGAAGAGTGTAGTACATATAAGTGTTTATTTACAAAAGCCTCTACAGCTAAAACATCTTTGCAAAGCTGTCTCACCCCTATATACCAAGTCAAGAAAAAGATAGAAGTAACGAAGAGAAGAATGAAAACAAAGAAAACCAAGCAACCTCATTACAGTTTCTTTCTATTTACAAAATGCAAAATTTCATATCATTATAGATAAACTTTGTTTCCGATCCTATTATTAAAATTCAATTATGACAAACATAAAATACCTCTTTACAATTATTTTTGCTCCATAAATCCTTCGTCCTGTAAGTTTTGTATCCTCATTTAAAAGCTTATAAAAAATCATCAATCCTCAATCCTAATTAAAACCTGTATGCATTTTTTTTGTGTAAGACGCAGCTTAATATTTTAAATATCATAATTAAAATAAACCTTTTAAATAATTTAGATATACGAGTATGTAAATAACTCCATCACTTATATTGATTCTAGTTAAAGACTAAAACATATCATTATGGTTATAACTAAAGATGTCGTCATAATTATAACAAAAGATATCACTTTAATTATAATAAAGATTACTATAATTATAATTAAAGACACCACTATAACTATAAGTAAAGACACTACTATAATTATAAACCTCTCTACAAAATCGTATATATCAAATAATGATATAAACTCTCGAAGAAATATGAGTCTGTATTTCATAAGGTGCCGAAAATTGAGGTTGCATTTCGAAGGGAAAATTCAATATCGGACGAACGGATGATAAATGGAACACATTAGCGACAGCGAGCCGCGCGATATACGAGAACGAGTAAATCCGAATATAGAAATGAATGAGACGACTGGCTGTCTAACGTATTTGTGCCACCGCGGGCTACTTATGTTAAGAAATCAAAAGCATTGTAAAGACAGTTGCAGATTCTTACGTTACTAACAACTATTGATATACTAGGTATCTTACAGAAAGCATTTAAATATGACAATATGTCCCCCGCCTTTTATCTAATTTCTCATCTGTTCGTATGTTTATTTGTTCCACGATTAAATACCGATTTTAAATTTGATATATATTTATATCGAAATATAGTAACAGTTATTCCTACAAAAATAATAGAAAGTCCATTGTTTACCCAATTTTAGTTTAATTATATTTGGAACGTGTCGAGTACACGGTATTATTTAATGAAGTAATTTTTTAAAGACATTCATAATTTGAGGACATAGGTACTCTTGTAGCAGAACTTCTTGCATTAATTTACATTTATTCCCGTACAAGTTAGTTACGTTAACAACACATTTGAGTACATTATAAGTGTGTACTAAGGAACGCAAAACGTTTTTATTAGATTTAGCAACACAACATCACGCCTGTAATCCCCGAAGAGGTAGGCAGAAGGGTGCAGAATACTCCCCCGTTTCACCAGTTAGGCTTACGTCCCACCATGGAATAGTTGGTGAGCTGTTAGAAATAGAATTACAAAAAACAAGTACTAAGTTAATAATTAAATTGAATAGCTAAGAGATCACTATTGTATCGCATATCGCTTTTCCACACGTCATGGAACCAAACTGAAAATGAATACACATATGTGGATTGAATACATTTCAATATGGATGTATCGTTCATATTCAAAAATATTTAACTAAATATAATATTTATTATTTTTGTATCATCAGGCCAGGTCCCTTACGGAACTAAAGGTATGGTATTATAAAAGGATTAAACAAATATTTTATTAGTTTCTTATATAATGAACCTACCGCATTACAAAGGATGGTGATTAATTCATTACATGATCTTTAATTTAAATCACACATTTTTTTCATTAAGGTCATGGATTTTACATTTCGGAGCAAAACGGGAGGAGTGAATGCCGGAAATGTAATAAACGGACGCCATCTACGACCTCAATTTGCGGATTTAATTTTTTCATGGAGATATAAGGATTTTTTTAACACAAACATATGCAATGTGTTTATTTGATGGTGCCGCAAACAAGCAATACATTAATTAATGCTTAATTGGAGTTTTGATAAAAATGTAACTTGACCGCCTCGTTGATAGAGTGTTTGTAAACGCTACTGCTGATTGAGAGGTCCTGGGTTCGAATCCCGACCCGGATACTGTTGGACTATTCTAACATTTGACTGGCCGGTTGGCGCAGTGGTTAGCGAACCTGACTGCTACGCCGGGGGTCGTGGGTTGGATTCCCACCCAGAATAAATATTTGTGTGATGAGCACAAATATTTGTTCTTTGTCTGGGTGTAAACAAAAAATATCTATATAAGTATATATTTCTATGTATATATGTAGTTAATCAGCCGTCCGGTTACCGTAACACAAGCTCTCTGGATGCTTAGTACGGGATCAGATGGCCATGTGTGGAGATGGACCCAAGAAATTATATATAAATGTAACTAAGTAGCAGAATATATATATTTTATTTTATTTTTTATTATTTTCTATGAATGATACTGGCAATGATTTTAGTTATCATTATTTGATAAGGTCTTGATAATTTAATCAGCTTCGAGAGAAAGTTCTTGTGTAGTGGATTACATAAATCTCGTAGCTAATGTGCAATGAGGGATGATTTTTCAAAGGAAACCGTGGGGGTGCGAGCGACATAAACGCTACAATTAATTTTGCAAGCGTCTCTTGGTCCTGAGAATGGTCTATGTGAAAACATGTAAGCGACTTCGAATAACTTCTTTCTATGGTAAGAAAAATTAAGTGTGGCATTCAGTATTTTCTCATGCCAATGGCTCTATTAGCATAACATTTTCATCAAGTAAACTCTTCATCATCATCATCAGCCTATTACACTCCACTACTGGACATAGGCCTACCCTGATGGTTATGCCCACAATCCCCAAGCTGGGCATGTGGGTTGGGGATCGCTGAGCACAGCTTCTCGCACCGTCTACGCTGCTGACCACAGTCGGCCAGGGCATGTAGTTTTGCCTAAGGCCTTGTTTAAAATTACATTACATATACGCATATACGAAAGGATCATCGAAATCCCATAAATCCAAAAAATCATGTTCTTAACTTTACACCCTCTATTTCAAGTTTTCTAGATGAAGGGAGTCTACATAATAAAAATTGGCGCTTATTTTAAATAAATCCCTAACATTTACAGTAGGTAACTAACCTGTTTCTCTTACGTTGCAAATTCCGCATGAGAATTAACAACACCCGATACAGTTGGTCGTGCGTGCCACGTGTGTTGGTGGTACAGATCAAACGATTTATAGCGTTGATACATTCAAATAATCTATTAATACGTAACGAGTTGCTTGGCGCAATTTAGATTTAATTTGTACAAAGGCAATGCTTTTATCAAATCTAAAGTATTATTGCCGATTAGTTAGCAGTTTTGTCGATTCGACCTTTATTTTATTCGTTCTTTTTAGTATAATAGTTATATTTTATGCCTTACGGATGATCTTAATATAAAAATTCTCTGCGTTATTTGCAATAAAATAGCAAAATAAAGATATTTGAAATATACACAGCACTATTCAGGACATAACTTTTTACGCGATTATTAGCAATGAAACAAATCATCAAGAATAAATATAAACAATAATAACAAAACTTATCTTCATCGATTACTTTTGCCAAACAAAGAACTTCAGATTCATTACGTTTTGTAGATCTCAGTTCTGAGAACGGCTTCCAAATGAAGTCTATGTTTCAGGACGTTATTTCACTGTTATTCTAGAACAGGCTATACGAATGTTCAAATAGAAATTGCTATAAATATCACCAAGTTTTCTTTATGACTTCAAAATTGGTATTTAAGGATTTTTCCAGCCGCATTACATGAAATTGTTAAAGTCGATTTAGTTGTACAGAACTTACTTAATCATGAATGATACGCGTGGCGGGAAATATACGATTTCCACGTTGTTTCTTACAACTTGCGGGTCGGCTGAACGAATTCGAGCGAAATTGTGAGACATTAATCTTGAGCTCATGCGAAAAGTATTGTATAGATTACGTGGGGGACTAAGACGTTTGGCCCGACTTCGCTAATCAGGACGGGGGTTGCATAGGCAAATAATGTTTAGCGGGTTGAGGCAAAATACGATGTAAGAACGGAAGTAAATATAACTGCTTAATTTAGGGTCGCTTAAGTTAGGTATTAGCGTTTTGGGTATGTATCCTATATGTATATGAGCATATGTTCACGATCGTGATATAAAGATCTCTACATACATAATTTGTAACAGTTGCTAAAATACTTTAATCTTAAATCGCGATTATATATACATATTGCAGATAAAGATATTTAAGTACACCAGAACGATAACGTATTTTAACTTTTAATTGTAGAACAATTCGCGTTCTGTCCAACAAACCAGCACACAGATGTGAGAGAGGAACAAATTGCCATCATCGTCGACTTTGCTTCTGTCAAGATTTGTTTCTTGCGATGTAAACGTTAATAATTAAATGTTACATCACCTTCAATGACAGCCTCTCTTAAGCTTACTTTCCTCTACTTGCTCTGATGTAGAATGCTATGCCGTACACGTTTTTCAGCTTCAATATACTGAGTACGAGTAATTGTAGAAGCAGTACTTAACCTATGCCAAATCACCTATTCAACCTTCTTTACACATGTCAATAATAATCATAATTAAGCTCCATATACACTAACCTATCCATGAACAAACACGTAGAGCCACAATTCGTATCTTCCGTTAACTTCGCAACCTCATGTTAGTGTACCCTCATGTTAAGCAGGAGATTAATCAGGCGGCGGCGCGGTTTGCATTAAAGTAAATTCTGAACAACATGTGTACATAAATTGTCTTAATGGCCCGGGAGCGAGTGATACGGATAACGGATAGACATTTCGCAAGGATTACATATAGATAGTTGGTATAAAGTACATGAGCTTTACAAATAAAAATGTAATACAGTAATGCGTGATAATAATAGATGTTTTGACTATTTTATAAATGAAGTCTGAATAAATGAAGATAATTTTATAAATGAAGAAATTATGAAGTCGCTGATATTTTAAGTCACAATTTAACATTACAAACGCACCTGAGTAACAAAAAAGACGTGTCCGGGACCCTAACTCCAGGGTATAGTCCGTAAAATGGTAATTTAAACCACTATTTGCTAGTTTAGTGTAGATTTAATTATTTAACCATTTATAACACCTTAAACTAAGGGCTTATTTAATGGCTAATGGCATTCTCTCCCAGACAACCCTGGGTGATGGAGAGAGTCTGTGGTAATTGCATACTGTAATAAGAATACCAAACATATACATATAAACATATATACAATAATTATACATAAGTAACACACTAGATATATACATAAATACGTACATAAACATACAGAAATATATACATAATGATTCATACTTTCACTTAAAAATGTAATAGGTACTAAGATTTTGAAACCCCTCGCAGCGGAGGTGTGATGCGATGATGGGCAATGTCTAATGAGAGTGCGGGTTTGTATGAGTAGCGGCTGGTTAACTTCACGCTTATAATTCCTGAAGAGGTAGGCAGAGGAGTGTAGTATACTCCTACGATTCACCAGTTCCAGCTGGTAGTGACCACAAAAAAGCTTCTTTTATCAAACGTGTAGTGTCATATTGAAGCCTAATTTCCGCTTGAAACCGTAGCTTTAATTCGACTAAAATAGGCCGAAATGTAACACTAGTAATAATCGTTATATAACTATGATATTATTGCAATTACAGCGCTCTATTATATTTCTGAAAAAAATGTTACGTTTCTGAAAAAAAAAACAATTAAATTGAAACATATTTGGACTTATAAAAGAAATGTTAAATTTTAGGATCCTGCTGGTTTTTTTATAACCTGATACACAAAACATATTTAATCTTGTTCATACATCTAGCTTAGCTGACACACATGAACCGTGTTACTGCCAACCTTGACTTGACTTTACTTTACTTTACTTGACAGCCAAAATAATTACATATTCGGATTTTTGCCCTCCCGTTACCTTCTTTCACAATACTGTGTGCATGCATATTATGCTTCTTAATTAACGTACTAGAGTAAAGTGTAGAGTACACCGAGCAGCGTTCTAGACAAGTTGCATGAACTTGTGTGAAAGCGAATTTTTTGTTGCGATCAAAGTTGAGATCAAAAACGGCAACCCAATTGCAGTGAGATTCGGACATAACAACGGAGGCAAAAACTCGAGTTTCATTACAAGCGCTGCTATTCTGCTATTTTTCGATTAAGACCTAATTCTTTTGCTAACGACGATTGAGGATTTTTAAACGAAAACATTATGCCCTGTCTACTATATTCCTCTCGTCAAGTTAGACCTATAAAGGATTGTAACAATTTCTCATAGATTAGTATGTCAAATACAGAAATATAAAATGTGCGTGCTGGACTAACGACATACAATTTCAAATCTTAGGAATATAACCTCAATATTTAATTATGTTAGTACTTGAATAAGGACATTGTTAAACATTAGTGATTTCAAATAACACGCACAACTCCGATACGAGTTTATTGAAATGTATCACAGGTTTCATTGGGCTTTCGTACACTATGCTACATCAGTTAAATTACATGCACAACAAATTATCAAGAAAGTTAAGGTAGGTATATACTAATATTTCCATTCACAGTAAACGTTTCATTTTGTCAAATATCTTTTATTTCTCATCCGTCAGTAGTCGACAAGTGGGTTAACATTTAATTGTAAGCGCGAATGCGTCTGACATTGTGGCTTCGTAATATCCTGTCAACACTGACCTCTGGAGCGAGCACAGCACAACACTGTTCAACAATGAGCGCTACTGTGCCCCATAGCATACCACCGCATTTGAACGCAATAACCAACAGATTAAAGCTGGAAAACGCTCTTAAGTCTTTATTACGAAAGCAATAAGGACTACATTTAACATCAAAGGTCCGGAATTAAAGTCGAAATGAAACTTCGGCGATCCTTCGCTGTTTGTTTCGTCTTGGTGTCAGTTAATAATGTCTTTTTGCGCCGTTTTCGGATCGGAGTTTTGTTCTAAAGTAAATATAATAGACGCAACTTAAGAGACACGGTTCCACTAACAGACCCGCTGCTTCCTGTGTAGATGTTTGACAAAAGAGAAGTACTGTTGCCTCGGTGTATTTGAAGTTAGTTAGCGAATGTTTTAAAAATAAGAGAATGCAAGAGCCTAAATGCCTAAGGTCCATGCACGGGGAGGTTATATCTTTACTGAAGAGTTTTTGATGTTCTGTTAGAGAAAACGAACGTGAGTAGGGTGATAATAGGGCAGGCCGTTCAACGTTTCTTTCTCGTGGTGAAAATAAATGAACAGATAAAAAATTATAGTATTTACATACGGACCAATCAAATACTTTATGGTAAATAATAGGTACGGCCAAAGGAGATCTATTTCGAAACATGTAGTATTGGAAATGATATACATGTGTTTCAAATTAAGGCAGATAATATTGCAATATAGATTATAGT
>DWEG01000542.1:0-10769 GCA_018245845.1 Apyrrothrix hygieia | reverse complement strand
CAATTTGAATTATTCATAAATGCGTTTATTTTTTGAGCTATGACCAGGTGAATAAATAGAATACAAAAATTATGAACACTAACAAATTGTATTTAAAATTCCGATCACAAATTATTGTCTGTTAAATCACTAGTAATGTTTGCTTACAGAATTTGACAAAGTGCAATGTAAATAAGTGGAATTTCTTTAATAGTCATTAAACAATACTTCTACTATTAAATTACCTGATCGGATTACATAACAATTATTCCATTAATTGTGGATTAAATTGACTCTTACGTTTTTATTTAAATAATCAAATGATACTCATATATCAGTAATGGCATTTAGGAAGTGTAACATACATTTTTAATTTAATAATTTTGTATGTCGCGAAAATTGTTATTTTTACACAACACGCGTACAAGCTTAGTGGCAAATTGTATGTAATTCTTTATGTGAAATTCATAAATTAACTGGTAATAAGAACAGCTATATTGTTTATTTCTGAACGTCAGTGTTCTTAGAATTGTGGCACTGACTTTTTTATCAAATATTATCACTTTCATTCTGCAATTTTGCAGTTACTTATTTCAAAATTCACTTATATCCTCTTGACGGATATTGTAATACTTAAGAAATTGTAATAAGGAAGTAATGTAATCGTTGTTGTTTTGTGTTATTTATCATAGTTTGGTGTACTACAAGTTATTACTTAATATATATTCAATTAGGAAAATAATATTATTGTTTTATTTACCATATTCCTAACTATCCTGATCGCGCTCCCGGCGACATATTATATTAACAGTGTATTTTATGTGTCAGTGTTTAGAAATCAAAAAGATCGGAAAAATCGTGGATTGACGGCAAGAAAACACATCACTGAATACATAGTGCTTATGAAAATTGTTATTACTTTAAACTTTTGTGACTGTTTATTAAATAACATATCGCAATATTTCTTCTAGATAAGGGCTAATGTTTCAATTAAAATTTCGAAGACCTAATTGAAATCTTTGTAGTAGTTTTTGCATGATGCAGGCACAACAGCAGATCTTCATTTTATTTATATAAATTTTCTTCACGTATATTTCGTATGTTCGTGTTTCATTCTGAGAGGAAACTGGTATCCAACAGTGGAATATTATAAGGGTTTATAATGATGTTGACTAAATATTTAGGGGTCCTATTGCCGTGCATGGATCTTTCGTTGCTAGAGAACATTTCTCTTGCATCTGTATATTACCGTACTGCTTTTCATTGCAGAAGCGATGTCTAAAATTGTAGCTGTAGTAACGATACTATTATCTTATAATATGAATTTTAATGGCTATCAAATGCTGTGTTCCATAGTTGTCTAATATTCTCGGGAGAACTAGTAGCATTTTTTTATTTCATTATTTTTGTTCTTTAATTTGCTCTATATGTTAAGAGGAACTCTATCTCTGGGAAGTGACGTTTTCCAACAAGGACAGTTGCATAGGTTTATTCGTTTTCTAATTAAAATTTAAAACGATAAATGTTAATATTCAAATATAATTGCAAATGTGCCATTAGTGACGTCTGTTAATAAGTAGCATCTTTTATCACCGCTTACAAATAAATATTTGAGAAAATAAATGAAATTCAAATCAGTATGAACTGTGAATAAATCGATTTCTTGACCCAAGAAAATCTTAACTTATAGTTTTTATCCATATCGTTGAAATTACGTATATATATTAATACTTTAGTTCATCATCATCATATCATCATCCTTTCAGTGTGATCACCGTGCTAATTGGCACAATTAATAAATCGTTCATCAAGAAAATAGGTATTTATAGATATTTGGGTTTAAGGAATATTTTTCACGATAGATTCATTTTTAGTATTAATTATTTTTAAATTACGAATAATTTACTGTAGTCAGATTAAATGGAAAATATATCTATATTCTTATTTTTGGCAGACAAGTAATCGAATATTACTAACAAAACATTTTTGTATTAATTCAATGATAATAACTATTTATCTTGAATAATGTGGCAACCTACAGCTAACACTAAGCAACTGACTACCGCCGTAATGATAGACGGCACGTGTACCTGTTTTATATCCTAAGTTGTAAAATTGCAAAATAAATATTAATAAAAATTGAATATTTGTTGTATTTTTATTTCAACACTAGTCGTACGTAAGTTCAAAATACAGATAATTAAGGCTATTGAAACTAGGTGGTGGTATTTATTTACAACATTTATATAGCAATATAACATGATTTTTTAGTGCTTAAAACACCAACCACAAAAATTCAAAATGGCAGTGAAGTGTAAGGGATAAATCTGTCTATTTCTATCTTATTGAGAAAATAAAATAGAACGTGACGTGGTGTAACGGATTTTAAGAAAATCACAGTATACATAGGAGCTAGACACCTATATTGAATATTTGTTACTTCGAAGGTGATCAAAATTTTCATAACAGGTAAGTGTTTTTACGTAGCCGCCCACTATACAGCCAATCTGCGTTCTTTTATGTAAATATTTTATAAATAAAGCCATACTTTATGTATTAATGGTTATGGAATGTTAGATAACAGTATAACATATTATTTGTGGGGCTTTAATTGATATTTATATAAATAGAGTGATCGTCATAATCTAATCGGTATTCAGACACTACGCATCAGAATTGCTTATATATCCCAAATTAATTAATTTGAATTTTTTTATGAACATAAATATATTTAAATATCGTAGGTACAATAACATGAACTTCAAACCTCAGACTAATACACACTATGATTAAGAAATCCCATGCCCTTATCTACGGATTTCTAAGTCAATCCTGGTGAACAAAAGTACAGTACTCAGATAACTTTGATGTCCGTAAGGTATACTGAACCACATATGCAGGTTCAGTGAAATACAGTAATATACACTCATAAACTATTATTTAAATATTATTTATTACAAATGATTTATTTGTTACAAACGTATTATTGAACGTTTAAATAAATAAGAAAAAAAATTTAAGAGTAGTAACATGTTCTAAGTATGAAACCGCATTATCTAAAGTTAACACAATTTAATACTATGTACAAGAAATAAGAAATACTTAGAATGTTGTTCAATAATAAATAAAAAAATCAATATACATTAATGCAATATAACAGTCTTTTGGCAGTGAACTGTTATTGTTCAGTCTTAATATTATTAACTACATATTCATCTATATTATTACATAGTAAATAAGTCTCTTGTTAGAAATAACCTTGCAAAGTGTTTAAAAGTAATACATGCCTTATTTGTCAGAAAATCATGTTTTATAATACATACTGAATAACTGAATCTTAATAAGCACATGTTACATATATTATTATCTGAAATTTGTCTAAATCGTATTATATTTGTAGTTGCATAATGAATGTTAAAAATACACTGTAATAACAAGTTGTAGGCCCAGATTAAATGTTCAGTATATAAATAGTAATTACAAATAAATGTTTGAATTATCAATAACCTTAATTGAATAATTATTCTTATTTATTAGTACTTGTGTTGTAAATTTAATAATATAATTGAAATTGAAAGATAACATACCTATCTACAGTTACATAATTTTTTATATATATTTACAAACGCTGCTTGTTGGCGATGAGTACAATGAACTTTAATAGAGAACTGATAAAGATGCATTTCAATATCATATGTGTGTGTATAATAGACTGACTGCTTTTGGAAATGGTGACAATTTTTCATCCAATGTCATTGCTGTGGTCCCAAGTGGCTTAAGTAACCAATCTTCTTTGTGAAGATCCTCACACACTATGGGCATTTGAACTTACCATATTTTAACATGACTGTTATTATATAATCACACCAGGGCCCCTATGGGCTAGGCAGAGAGCACTGAGTGCAAAATATTTCTGTCCTTGCAAACCTGAAATGCTCCTTCATTCATCACTCTCTACAAACTTACACATAACTCAGATCATTTTATGTATTATATATTTAAGTTAAGGCCATATTAACCAAGTGTTTTATTTTATTATATGTGGGCTTAAAACAGTATCTTGTTCTAAAGGATTATTTTTTGGTTTATTCTGCAGAACTGATGTATCAGTTTTCAGACCATCATTAAGTTTGATTGTGTTTGACCACCACCATTGTTTCTTTCTTGAATAAACTTTTATCATCTGTGATAAAAATAAAATAGTAGGTGATAAAAAATAGGTTTACTACTGGTGATGTTAGGGTTTTAGTCAGTCAACCCCTGTTTAAGTTTGTAATATGCTTTAATTACCACTTCGATATTATTCACAGAAATAAAATTAATAAAATGATTACATGCACAAATCAGAATGATTTGGAAACATGTTTGTTACAATACAGAAAATTGTAATGTAGATGATATTAATTACATTGGTGTAATTTGCATTTGTACATCAGCATAGGCATATAGTTATATTAGCTAAGTACAATTAATGTGCTAATCAAAATGAGAACCAGTAATTGAAATTTGAAGGAATTTCATCATATGCCCCTATGAAGAAACCACAATCTCACAATTCAGTGATTTAATCATGTAATTATAGAGGTTCTCTTACCTGTTATTTTGTTTCCCTCATATCTGCCTGGATTATGTTTGAGAGTGTGATATTGACAGAGGTAAATCAATGAATTCCGAACATAAAGTCTGATGTGATGTTACAACTCACCATTACTTGAAGGCCCTTGGGAATTGTTCATGTTTATGATAACATGAGTTCCTTAGTAATGGACAATTACATGTGACCTACAAACTATCACAGAGTAAGTTTCATCTAAACTCAGTGATACAATGTATCCCTGTAATATAAAACAATAGATTGATATTTATATATCATAGGCTGTAAGTGGTTCCAAGTTCCACTTTAGGAGTCCATGCCAACTTCTCCTGGCTCTGGTGCACCCTGCTATTTAACAGACGAGGCTCTGGTGACCGGCTGATCGCGCTGTAGTACAATCTATCTAGGCACAGCAAAATCTACTAGCCAACTGACAGGCAGCAGCTTAGATGGTGTGACAAGCTATGATCTGCAATCTCCAACTCATATACCCTCTGTGAAAGTGCATGAGGGTACTCAATAGGGGAGACTTCTGTCCTGCAGTGGCCTAAAATAGGCCAATGACGGGATCTGATGTAATACCATAATTAAAAAAGTGTTTAAATGTCTAAACATCAAAGAGGGATAGAGAAGATGTACGACAGAAGTGGAATAGCGTAGAAGAGCTTGAGATGCGCGGGCGCCGCTGATCGCGAACATTGCAGTTCGAGCCATGACTCACAGCCGCCCAAAATAGCTTGGGAATGGGCGCCGCCTATCGGCCGGGGCGGGCGGCGCGCCGCTCGCGCTCAGTGGCAGCCGCGAGCCGCTAGAGAAGCGGTCGACGTGGAGTGTGCGAGCCCCGCACTGACTCGGGCTGTGGCGGCGCCGGCGCGGGATGCGCCGCCATGCCGGTACGACACCGCGAACTCGGCGACGAGCTCGCACCCCCGGAGCCCAAGCGCTGCAGACACTGCGACGGTACGCAACCAATTATCGTCCGAAAATGCTCCTAACTCCATAAATCGTGCCGATAACTCACCAACTCTACATTCCTAATGTAAACACGTGATAAAATGCGCTAATCGACACGCGGCACACATTTTATGGTCCCGCAAAAATCGGTGACAGTACATTGAGACGACTGTTCGTAGTCTTGTTTGATGAGCGCTCTCGAGCTGGCCGTATGTCCGAAGCCGGTCACCACGTGTGCCAGCATTGTTGACACTATTACTACATAATGTCACCTGTTCTAAACATACAGCGGCTTTCATTGTGATAAACAGCCCCTAATCAAACTGCTAATATAACAATATGCTCAACTGATGCTCTTCTGTTCGCGAATTAATTTGTAACACGTGTTGTATTTTGTCCCGTGTGTTTCTCTTGGATGGATTTTATCATCCTAATCTTTATGATTACATGTAAATAGACACACACACATGCACAATATCTTATAACAAAATTTAACAGTGTGATTATATTCACCCGAATAGTCTCTAATGTAGTAATATCTGCCGCTTTATTCAACCGTATTTTCAATGTTAACTGTATAAAAAATTTGTTACGTAAAACGTAAACTTTGATATGGGCGCGTGCGAAAGCTCTTATCAATTCATAGCTCCTTTTTCAAAACAGTTTTATTTAACAGCGATTCATTCATAATTTTGTACAGTTAGTTATCGTCTGGCCATCCCTTCGAGGAAATACAGGCGTGATGTTATGTTACTTAACCATAAGTATCATATATAAGACATCATTACTATGTTGCGTATTCATATTTATTTTGATATAAAGAAAATAGAGGCTTTAGGTTATGACCAGGTGATTGTTGATTTGTTGTAGTACCGCCCACACAAATTTCTTTAATTTCATTATCTGTCTAGATTATTCAATACCGAAATATAATTACAGATCTGAATAACATAATTCATATAATGCGCTCTGTAACTCGACTTCCCCACTGATATTTATGGCATTTTTAAATGAAATAGTATGAGAGATATCCATTGGTTGCACGGATTGTTTAAAGTACCGTAGCCAAAATTACGGCTCCGGTATGCGGAGATGAAACACCGCAGATAAGTTAAAATCCGCTGTCACTCGAGCGGGTCCGCCGCGAGTTCGCTTTAATTATATTTTCATAATCTTCACTTGTGTCTAGTTCCGCTGCAACATGCACAGATGCACCACAATTTCAATTCGCGTCCTAATTACGTCATACACATTCATACCTCAGTGATCAAAACTCAAACTTGTTCACAGTACATTCCGTTATTTTTAATTGTATTAAGTGTATTTGACGCTTGCTTATCTAAGGGGAGTGCAATATTAGGCGCGCACGTAGTTACAGTTAGAATGCTAATATTCATAGTGCTTAATTTCATTCGCGCCGATGTTCGACTTTATCCCCGCTGGGAATGGCATATCTTTAGATTACCTTAGTCACCGCGGTGTAATATGTGTCAGGAGGCGTCCGGAATGGAAAGTGCATATAAATAGTGTGCACATCGCTTCCAGCGGGACGCGTTATGTAACTGGGGGGTTCGTAAACAAATGCAGCGTGGAGTGCGCTGCATGGTGCATACTTCGGGTTGCACTTGTCTGTCCGTCTTGCATAATTAGGGCGGGACGCGCATCCGGCGCCTCCGCCCCACTGCACGTGACTGCTACGCTCATTATTACACATTTTCCTACAGAACATCTGGGACGTTTGCCGTTTAATCTACGCTTCACCTGTACGTTTACTTTGTGATGTTCAATTGTGACAAACATGAGGACTAATACACTTTCTACATTTAGAGAAGATTTTATAAACTTCGAAAATGTTATTAGAAACTTGTTGCTGAATCTGTCCTCCTACATAGTTATAGAAGACACAGATACTATGTAACATTGTTGAAGTGCATATATAGATGTATGTGGGACAGAGAAATATACACATTAAAACAATTAAAAGCGGATATTTCTTGCTTGTATATTTCTGATATGTAATTGTTCAATATATATAATAATATTATAAGTAAGATTAACAATATTATTATACAGTTACGCCAGGTCCCTTGCGGGGTAGGCAGAGGACATCGAGAGCCAAACGTCTCTGTCCTTACAGGCCTGACGTGCTCCGTTTACTTTCATCACACTATTCACACGCACGTAATAATGTATGTATAATGTAACATTGAAAGATCAACGCGGTAGTACGCAGGTATCGACCATAGATTGTTTGTGTGGTATTTATTCATGGTGGCGTACATGGTGCCTCAGGTGGTCGGCTCGTCTGCCACGGCGAGGCTATCTACAGTGTTGATCGCGCTGATCGACACCCTTGAATACTAATAATCGTACCTGTGCTTACCTCAGTCACTCTTCGTCTATAAAAGGTTTTATTGGGAAATTACGTTGAGTTCGTTTATTACTTGAAATACTTTTTACGCTTTTGTTAATTCTTAGGGTACAAATAATATCTCATAATCAGGCCAAGTATTATCCACATAATTGAAACTAGAAATGATTGTTAATTTATTTAGCTCCTTTGGAAGTTTATCTCATTACACAAAACTTCTGAGTTAAGATCTATTTGGCATTCGATGCTGTTTACCTTCCCTTTAAGGGACCTGGCGTGATGATATAATAATTACAACATCAAAATAGTTTACACTGACTTATAAATACGCCTAAAGTTAACGATTATATATTATGAAGTCTGAGGGTCGTGATACAATAACAAAATAACACGGATTAAGATTATTGCTAGCCTTTGAATGAGGACAAAGTTTTAAGAAAAGAAGTGAGATTTAATCCCTCTCGTCTTAGTATTATTTATTATTATTGTCATCACGCCAGGTCCCTCGTGAGGTGGGCAGAGAGCACCGGGTGCCAAATATCTATCCTTACAGACCTAACGTACTTCTTCGCGTCTCAGTAAATACATATATATGTCACGTTCCAGAAATAGTGTGTGAATAAGGTTTCACAAATGTTAGGCGATGTCGGCCCTACAATAAAAGTCGCCATTTCCAGCGACAGAACGATTCTATTTACACGAAACGCGTTGGCGTGCGCTCGGCGCTCGCGGTGCTGTGGTGGCTCTGTCGCGCACAACAACGGCCTGTTTGTTTTGAACATTCGCTAACGTGTATTTACTATTCTCAGAAGATCAACGCGTAATTAATCCTTTATATCGTTCCAAGAAAATACCACGTTTAAACGCCATCGCGATGTTTTTTATGGCTGCGTAACTCTGGCCCGGAAATGCTTTCAACCAAATAACTCACATTATCATAAGCCTGTATCAGTCCACTAATATACATAAGCCTCTGTTAATAAAGGGGTTTTTGCTGATAATCCCATGCTGGGCATGGGGTTGGGGCTCGTAGAGCACAGCTTTTCGCGCCGCCCACGCTGCTGCCCGCCGGTGGTCAAGGCATTTAACTGTACCTAGGAAGACTGCGCCATACCGCGATCACCCACGCACCAGAGCCTTGTCTGTTGTATGGCAGGATACATCACAGGCAGGTGAAGTTGGTTTGGACTTCGAGTATGTATCTTGGAACCCGTTACAATTCTCACTCGAATTCGCATCACCTTGAGCTTAAGAAGCATGCCATTAGTATGAAACTGCATTTTTGAAATAGCCGTGGGTTTCCGTTAGACTACAATCTCTCAATTACGATTTTGGTTAAGCGTGCTGAAGCTTTGGACGCTTACCTAGAAAATGCCTATTCATTCTTTTCATGAACATTTCCAACTTGTACGAATCGGGTATAATAGACGCCAACAAGGAGTTCCAATCTTTTATAATTTTTTATATGTTATATGATTCGGCTAGATCTGTTGCTTGCCTCATTGAAACTGAATAGAATTATGGCGTCATATAAAATATTCATCGTTCTTGAAAATCAAAATACATGAGAAACTTTAATAGTTTAAAAACATGTTCACGTATAAAAGTGTAGTGAGTATTTTTATATGTTTCTTCGTTACACTTTTGATCGTTATTATCTTGGACGTTTTCCTCAAGTAGTTGGAGACATTATTCGACAGTTTATGGGTGGCAGTTAAATATACCCGTCTCGGTTTGTCGTCACAAATAGAATTTTGGCACTGACTGTCTGCGGTTGTGTAATTCATATGTAAACCACTTGTAGAATTTAAACTATGTATTTTTGATTGTAGGTGTTAATGGGATATTTGTTTATATGTAAACGGTGTATTGTTGTCCTCAGTTTACATATTTATAAATACACACGAAACGTCGGGCTGTTACATAAGTATTATTATTATTTTACTATCACGCCAGGTCTCTCACCAGCTAGGTAGAAAGCACCGAGTGTCAAATATCTCCATCCTTACAAAGCTGACATATTCATTTCTAGTTTCATAAATATGGAGTAGGTGGTGAGCCCATTGTCATACACCGGGCACAAAATCCAGACTCCGTGCCACTTCTAGAAACGCTAATTTTAGAAATATCCAATAGCCCTCGACCTGGGATTTGAACGCAGGACCTCTCGATCGGCTGTCGCGCTTGCAGCCAACACGACCAACGAGGTAGTCAGAGGAACGATCACCTATTTCACATTGGGACGTAAACGTAACTGGTGAAACATGGGAGTGTACTACACTCCTCTGCCTCTGTATTACAGTAATTATTTTGTTCATTTTATTGGCTATTCAATTTGAAATGTACAATTTCTCTTATGTATATGTTAGTAGTCGAGTCTTTAATGTTATAGCTTCGAGTTGCCAAGTGCAAAGTAGTTTTTAGGTTGCAGACGCCTCTGTCCAAATTTCAGCCGGGGAATAATTAGTACTGCATTTTTGGTAAGCAGTATTGCTTGCATTGTTGAAGTCTGTGGCCAACTATTAATTATTAAGGCAAGCATAAAATTAATCCAGGTTATAATAATATATATTACATAGATTACATCAGGATATAATGCAAATATATGATAAAACGCTTTTAATTTATAAATAAATTGCCTCTTCAGTCGAGTGATTGCAAGCATGACTGTTGATCGAGAGGTCGTGGGTTCGAATCGTGGGTCGGTTGGACTATTGGGTTTTTCTAACTTAGAATTTCTAGTAGTAGGCCGGAGTCGGTATTTTGAAAGAAATAGATAAGTATTTATTTGTAAAATACAGGGTGGGCCATTAAGTTAAGCGGATATTAAAAAATCATAGAAAAAAAAAACTAAAAAGCTCAGGAAAGAAA
>DWEG01000541.1:0-10770 GCA_018245845.1 Apyrrothrix hygieia | reverse complement strand
GTCGCTGGAAGTTTGCGCGGATCGCAACTATCCGTTGCATCGAAACTGTCCTCCATCTGCTCCGATATGAGCTGAAAGTTTCTCTTGCTTGTTTCGTTATTTAAAAAAATTAAGTCACAATATCAAAAGATAATCCAGTGTAGCAAAAAATGTTATAAATATAATAAATACATTAATCACAAATGTTTGTGCAACGTGTATATCTTGTAAGGAAACACGGTGCTGATATTTGGTCAGGTATAGGAACGCAGGATAGCTCATTTCGGCATGAGCTGAACAAACGTAACATCACGCCTGTAATACCCAAAGAGGTGGGCAGAGGAATGTGGTATGCTCCCACGTTTCACCAGTTACGTTTACATACCTTTATCGAATAGGTGGTGAGTCTATTGCCTTATACAGGGCACAAATAAAGACTCCGATGCACTACCAGAAAATCTAAATGAGAGAAATATAGTAGTACCCGACCCAGGACTTGAACCCATGACCTCTTGATCGGTACTCGCGCTTGTTACTAACACGAGCAACGAGGCAGTGCCGAACAAATAAAAAAATTACCTATGAATGGAAGAGAATACAGTTAGGATTATAATAACAATGATATAATATAATATCTAAAAAGAGAAATGATCATAAAAATCATAATCCAGTTTAAGTCCACTGATGGACATTGGTGTCCTCTGAAGGGTTTTTTCCCAAAATCCCCACGCCTGGGCACGTGGATTGCAGATCATAAAGCACGGCTTCGCTCACCGCTTTCACTGCTGCTCGTAGGCGCCCAACGCATGTAGCCGAGCCAAGGCTGGCTGCGCTACAGCCCAGCGTCAGCACCCGGCTTAATTGCCTCCTACAACACCCTGGTATCCCGGTCTAAGGTCGGAGAATTTATTTTTCCCCCCCTGTCACTGATTATTAAAATAATATTAATTAATCACATGTCTTACAAGAACACCCCTAAAGAGCTAGTAACCATTATGTGAAAATAAACTTTCATTATTACAAGAGTGAACATTTTTTTATGTACATGGGTGGTAATTTACATTTGGAATACGATTTTCTATGACTCACGCAAAAAGTACAAGTATACATTAAAGTATTGACGAAGCAATATAACCAATTGTCAACAGCATCTTTATTCCTTTCAGAATATCAAAATCAAAAGAACGGTTCGAGGCAGATTTCAAACAGTCCTAATATAACGTCTGCTTAATTTGTGTTGCAATTTTTTTTAATACAAAGTTGAAATACGTATATTTATCACGGGTTCAACAAAAAGTTTTAAAATATCAACGAAATTGAATTGAATCAAGTTTATCAAAAGGGATATTAACTTTATACGTTTAGCTGACCTATTTAAAGTTAAATTACCACATCAAAACCCAGAGGTTACTCTGAAAAGTTTTTAAAGGATAATTATTAAATGTCATTTTTTGTGGTCACGGTGGTCCTCGTATAAATTCTGAGGAGTGGTAAAGCGCATGAGGCCAAATGTAAATAGGTCACATATCATGTAATGCTAAAAGCGCCCATGCCACCACGTGCATGATCAAAATTATTCATTTGACTTGTGTTACGAACAGTCCTAATCCTACAGTTCTGTGATCGTTCGACTGTATATGTCAACGGATAGCATCGGCCACTTGGAAATACTGCTTGCTTTTTCCGCATCAAAACGTTTTCTCCGTTCGGCATAAAGGTCGTGTAGTGCGCCATTGTACTTTTTCTGATATATTTTCTCTCGCATTATCATAATTTTACATCACATAAAATTCTATTCCTTCAAAGTAATCCCCGATACTGTTAACTTATCTACAGTTTTCATAATTAAAAACAGAGGAGGCTCAAAACTACCTATAAATGCATATTTAGTGATTTTGAAGATATTGAAAAAGTGAACTGAAATTTGCGACGACCCTACGTACCCTATGGAAAATAAAAAAGATAAGAAACACGTTTCGCAATTTTCTTAACATGTTTCAATATGCTACGTTCCTGTATTAAATTAAAAAGTAAATACCCAAACTTAAATACTTTAATCGTCTGCTTTGTCAAGCCAGAATCTTTAAGACATTCAGGTCGGATTATCTTGTCTAATCGAATGGTTCGTATATGAACAGAAATACGGATTTCATTACATTATTCTCCAAGCCAAACGAAGCGTGATAATATTATGTATTACATTGACATTCTATTTCAAAATATATACAGTAGACTTATCGTGAACTTTGAACAAATAATTTGGTAACAGGCTTTTATTGAAAAAAAGCTGGAATAACATATACTTAGAAGGTTTGTTTTTGTTACAATAAATTAACACATTCTTAAAGTGCCAGAATATGTATTCATTACTTTAATTAGTTTAGTACCCCATTTTTACCATAACAACACTGTAAAAATTGTTGCGCGTCAACCCGAAGATTCTAGCAATTGTTTAAGTTCTTAATTTGTAAATCATTTAGTCCGACTAGGTTCAAGCCGATGACCGACATCTGGTTCTATCGGCTGTAGTAAAATTAATAAAACCCAAGAAATGTGTGAAGGAGTGCTTAACTCAGTATCTCTATCATCAGTACTGATTTTGAGACATATTTTCAACAGACCTAGTGTGGTGTTGAAAGTTCATAATAAAACTATGAAGTTAGAAAGTTTTACTTATATCAAGTGCACTGCAAATCTGTCTGCGTTTGCCAAAACACAGCCTAATTTATACATTTTTCAATACGGCCCAATTGATCTTACGCTTTGAAATATCTTATAATTTTTCTATGTAACGTGGCTCGGAAATTGGGCCATTTAACTCCCGGTCACGTCTTTGCGTCTAGAGACATGTTCAACTTTATCGGATGATCTTGTCTACACATGAGTGAGGGTTTTAGAAGCCTAAACGTATTCTTGAATGATGTAACTTTTGTAGATAATCGAGTATTACTGATTTATTTTCCCTAGCATTGTCAAATTTATTTATCAACATATCTTTATTTTTATTTCCGCCTATTTATAAAATCATCAAATTTATAGTTCCACTCAGGCTAATGTCGGTTAATGTAATATTTTGAATTTGACCACCTTTTCTATTATACACCATGAAGCACATTACAATTTAAACTAAAACAAACACATCCGAAAATTGGGTGATTCTATTGCCGGTCGCGTCAAGGTCGGGTCTTTGCGTCCAAAGACATGTGCCACTTTATCGGGTCATTTTGTCGTTTATACATAAGTACGACGCTTCGAAACTTAGACGGGTCGGCGTGCATTGTGTGACTAAAGCAAATATAACTTAAACCTAGTCTCACTAACTTATTAGTCTTAACTTACACTGTAAACATGTAACATAAATAAACTACTATGTGTACCCTCTTGTTATCTTGAATATTTACGTTACATCTTAAATATTAGAAATAGATAGATGGTCACGATACCTTCTGCTAATAAATGAATCAGGTCAAGTCTAAAATATTTACTCTTTTCCATGACAAAATGCAGCATGAAACCAATGAACAAATTTAGCAACAGTTTTCGCCGCATTGAAACTGAATTTGAAAGTAATACAAAAACAGCAGTAAAAGCTGTTACGTAATCGCTAACAACGATTAAATATCCGTACTTCATCGTAATAGACAAGCTTAGTTTGCAAATTCGCATAATAAGGGCGTATGACAGGAAATTGGGGAAATCGAATTGAGATGCCGTGATTACGCGTGATGTGCCGAGCGGAGCTTTCGTATTCGTTCGCGACTGATTCCATCGAATGAGACATTGAAACGAGTTATAAGGGGGCGGATCTTTTGTTCGTATTTCTTTTGATCTATTTCTGGTGTTATAAGAGTTTCCTATTTTGTACGAAGGCGTAACATTTACTGAATTGATTACTTATTGATCTGATCTATTCATTATCCGCCTACACACTCGTACATAAATCACCCACACATGCACAACACATACACATCTATGCACACACGCACATACATATGCCTTCAAGCACGCACGTACTCTCATAAGCACTTTAGGCATATTATTTTTACACAAATAAATTATTATTAGTTGTTATTAATGATTCACTTCCTTTTTGGTTTAATTATACTGTCCTGCTTCGATTTAATATTGTAATTTTATATTTACATTTTAATATTATACTTTTCCTCCGCTTCCATGAAAATTTCAATATAAGAATCACCAGAACATTCACTGTAAATATTTGTCACATTAATTGAATTTAGATTGTCTTCATTCAACATTTTTTTTGAATATCGAATTACCGGACATCCGGCAAATAACGACAATTGATTTTGTTATTTCCATCAAAGTGAAAGTTACGATGATATAAATGAGTCACACCAGTTTATTGAAATAATCTTCGGCCGACTGACAAAATGACCAGTGTTAGTTTTGTTGTGGAATATTAATTTAATAATTTATTTATTTAGGAGCAGCAGCGCAGGCGGTGCAAGAGACTGTGCTTTACAATTCCCAACCTGCATATCCATTGTGGAGATTATCAGTAAAAGCCCCTTTGTTTGAGGAGTTCTATGTCCAGCAGTGGACTTAGACAGACCAATGACAATGATGAATATCACGCTGTACACAGTAAGCATTGAGTTTCATTTATTTACTGTTCAACCCAACTCAAATTGTTATACCTCAGATTGCATAAAACACGGTCGGCCGCACTCCAAACTTTATAACTAAGGGTCCTATAGTTAGATTAAATATTACAAAGTTTCATTTATTTAATTTATATAATGATTTATACTTATTGTATTCATAGGGGCCTTCAGATAGCATCTAATATACATCTTTGAACCATGCCCATTACTTGTTTGCTTGGGCATGTATTCACTTTTGATTTAGTTATTTATGTAATTAGTATTTAGTAGTTAGTTAGTATACAGTTATTAATTTATCTATATATTTATTTATTTAATCCTTTAGTAATTTAATTGCTCAATATTTTGGGCATATAGTCCTGTAATAATTGCATCATTTAGTTAGTGAGTGTTTTAGTTATTCAGTCATTTAATGATTTAGTATTTAACTCATGTATTCATTTAGTCGTTTAGTCATTTAATTATAAAGTAATTTAGTCGCTTTACCCTTAGTAACTCAGTCGCTCAGCTTTGGAGCGTGTAGTATTTTAGTTGCCTGCCTTGTTGGTCGAGTAGTTGCAAGCGCGACTGTCGATCGAAAGGTCCTGGGTTCTAATATTATTACTATTGGATTTCTCTACCTTCGATTTTTTTGTTAAAACTTCTAGTAGCGGCTCGGAGTCAGGTTTATGTCCGATGTACGGCAATATTCCATAGTGGGACGTAAACGTAATTAGTGAAGTGGGAGTGGACTACACTCCTCTGTCTACCTCTAAGGGGATTACAGGCGTTACGTTTTTTTAACCTTTTAGTATTTTAGTAGATTAGTTATTAAGTCGCTTAGTCTGTTAGTTATTTAGTCGTTTAATTATTTAGTGCAAGATTCGGGAGGACAGGACCCAGAGGAGGGGCGTCGATTAAAAAAGGCCTATGTGCAACAGTGAACTTCCAAATACTGATAGATGCATGTAAGTAATAAATAATTCTTATTCGATATTATGTATCATTGTCAGTTAGTAAATGGTGATTACATACAAAATCATTCAAATTGAGCATCAAGTTTTACCTTTGATTTAAAATTGTAATTGCAAATTTTATTGTATCTGTTCATCCGTCTTAGGCGAAAAGTGTTTCGCTAGAAATAAAACTCGGATTATTAATTAAAACTTCTCAGACTTGTCCTTGAACAAGACTTTACATTTATCAGTAAAATTAATGTGAGTATCAATACAATATTAAAAATTAATGTTTTTTTTCCCGAGCCTTTTTATCGTTCCACTTCCAGAGTGAGAGGGTTAAGTCCGTAGTCTGCCACGCTGGCCAAGTGCGAGTTGGCAGACTTCACACGCCCTAAAAAACATTTTTTTACGAACTTTAAGGTGTGCAGGTTTCCTCACGATGTTGTCCTTAGCAAGTGATACTTAATCCTAAATCGCACATTTTGTAAAGAAGTACGCGCAACGATTCAAACCCGGGCCTCGGAATGAGAGGCTGCCTTTCAAACCACGACGCTACCACTGCTTATAGAATGTCAGTTTTTAAAAACAATGCTTACTGCCATTCCTTGATGAGGAGATAGATAGTATTATTTCCTAAGTCATCAATACAGTAAATTATACTAGTACTCAAACCCAACATACATTTGAAATAAAATTGAAGATCGAACTTCTGCAAATTACCTAACCAGTGTGATCAAAATGTCAAACGGATCAACTTGGGAAGAGCACGTTGGCACGATGACTCGTTAGTTAACAGTCAATAGACAATGAAAATTAACCGACATGTGTACGAAACGAATCAAATAACCTCCTAAAGTATAGGTACTGAAGTGGAGTTAAAGTCTCCCCCGGTTCTAAAGAGTTGTTCGCCGGTATTTAATCAATATTATCAACGAACTGCTTAAAATTACTTAGTTCAGAAGTCGCTGCTAAAATTGTTACTTGTTCCTAGGGGTTTTAATGCATCTGAACAATAGAGTGCCTAAGCAAATATTTAACCTTATAAGTTAACTTCTCAGCCAAGGGCATGGTATACGAATCCGTGGCACACCAACGCCTTTAGAACGTTCTGTATGTAATTTAAAATTAAAAGATCATCCCTGTGAAAAACATCATAGTGATCTTTAATGAATGTAAAATCTTCCCACTGTACTTGGGAACTTCACGCGCTTTTCCTCACACACTGAATATACACTGTAAAACATATTACTAATACATAACTGTTGTCATGCTTCCGTTCTTGGCTTTTTGTATTGTATTGTAATTAAGTGGTTAACTTATATCATTGTTCGAACGCATCATCCTGTTTCTGTCTACGTTTGAATATCAAGTAGTCGTATGAATAAGGGGCATTTCTCTTTTAAGAAAGCAACTTAAATTTTCATTCTAAATTAACTGATCCAATACTGGATGAGGAAGTTGTAGATCCTATCCTTACCTGACGTGCTTCTTCTAGAAGTTCCAAATACATCTATATTCGGCAGATGGTGCTGTCTGCCTATCTCGCAAGGAATCTGGCGTAATATAATAATAATAAATCTAATTTAACAATGTGTAAGGTTGGTATTACTGGGTTTATATTTGTTTCATATTAAACATTTTGATGAATTAGTAATCTGTCATATCACAATGACGTCACTAATCGGGGAAGGAATAGAGCAAGCAATCGCTTGGTCCTGAACAGGTGCACCCGACCTGAAAACTCTCAACTATAACAGAAATAATAATAAGAAAACATTTTCAGGGTCGCAAGCAAGGAAAATACGTTCTGAGCTAAATACTTCATTGGTCTTAATTGCTTTCCGTCAGCTGTTTCTTTTTCGCGCAGTTTCAACGTCTACCAGAGCACTTAGCGTTATGTTGTGTTAAATCTGTTGTAATATACAATTAGTTTCAGTGTTCGCTACCACTATTATGCTTTTCAGAATAGTGCATTTTTGTGATTAGCAACGTAACTTTACACCTGTAATCCCCGAAGAGATAGGAAGTGGAGTGTAGTTCACTGTCATGTTCAGCCGGTTACGTCCCGTTATGGATTATTTATGTCGTTCTTTTTGTTCCTGTTTCACGGTTTTTCACAACTACTGTTAATTTTTTTATCACTCTCTGCCATTATGATTTTCGTCTGCAGTTGAACAGAAAAACTCGTTTTACGTGACCATAATTATCAGCTACATATTTATCGTTCCACTGTTGAAGACGAGTCTTCTCTCAGATTGAAAAGTGTTATGGCCTATTATGTTGGTCTCCTGTGTGCTGACAGAGTTCCCACACCTTAGACAACATTATGGATAACTCTAAGATGTGCTGCGTTCCCAGCAATGTTTTCTTTTATCGTTTAAGGAAGTAATATTTAATCTTAAAACGCACATCTTTGTAAAGACGTTTGCGTCCAAGACTCCCGAAGTGGGAGGCTTAGTTCTAAACTACTTGTTTAAGCTACAAAACACTGCTTGCTGCTTTATATTTTATAAAACTGCGCTTCAATATGTTTATTTTTCAATAGGAAGAAATTTCAGTAGATGCAGTTAAATTTCGTTTGGTCATATATTAAAAAGTCTTCTACTTAATAAAGTTCACAAATGCGTACATAATATTGAAAAAGACCCGTGTTAAAATTTGGCTTGAAAAAAATGACTAGAAATATTGAAGTTTATGAACAGCATACTAACGAAATAGAGAAGCAAATTAGTTACCTATGGGTCGGCACATTAAATTAAGCGCGTATTGCTCAATAAGAAAATATCAAATCTCATCACGTCAGGTTCCTTACGAGGTAGACAGAAGCAGCGGGAGCCAAATACGTTTATTCTTACATTCTTACATTCTTCTGACTGCGTTTTCTACGTTTATCAATCTCTTAATACACGCACGCACCTTACGGAGACTTCTACATATAACTTGTACTTTATACTACAACATATTTCTACATGTAACATTTATTTCAGTAATATAACTTTAGTCACAAAATTAACAGCTCTTCTCACCACAACGAATTTCCTTATACGGCCAATTCAAAAGAGTTTTATGCCGAAAATTCTCAAACCGTCGACAATTTATCGCCATCCGACATTATTAAGACTTGAAGCCCAAAAGCGTACGTCAAATAACAAACACGGAGATGAGAATCACGGTCTCGTGTTCACGACAGTATATTGTACGCCGTCATCATTCTGTGCTTAACCCTTGCCGGCCCCTCGTTTGTTGCAGTTTTATTAAAACGTCCTCTCGTAGCGATACAAACATATAGACAGGGCCACTATAACATTCTAAGCTGGTTTTACTAGGTCACACGCTGTATCCTTTCTAGATCTACTCACGCATGTAATGCTAAACTTATCCTGAATAAGGCTCAGAGAGTAACTTGGCTCAAGAAGCTTCAAATTTTATAAAACCTGTAGTATGATTGTTGTTGATATTGTATTATGATTATATGATGTTGTATGATGATTAATTCTATGGTGGCTCACTGGCTGCCTAATTAACTGATTTTAGTTATAAATCCATTTGTCAGCTCAAATTGTTCCGGTTTCCGGTTTCAATGCTCAGCGCTTCATAAAAATGATCAATCTTTTTTCAAAATAAGTATTATAAACATTCAGTTGAGTGTACATTTTAGACTCTTGACACTGCCACTCTCGTAATATACTTCCAAGAAGAGAGAAATGATCTAGGAATATGGAAGCATTTGTTAGTATAAGTGATACCTATCGTACATGTTTTAATGTACAAATTAAAAAAGTATGTACTGTAAAATTAAATAATCTCACTTCTGTATTCTTCCTAGCGCTTCATTTGTCAGTAATCTGCGGCGACTCCAATATGAATGACAGTTTTCACTGGTGACACCCGCGTTCACTCATCTGGGTTTTGTATTTTTTGGGGCTACAGCGTTCCGGGTCATTGTCTACGTATCCAACTGGGTCGATTAATAACAGATTTGTTGATGTCAAGTGTTATATCGCAAGTGCTAAATCGAAGGCTTAAGTTTGTGAATAGATAAATATAGTTATACAAATAGATTTAAATTTTAATTTTTTATTACCCCGTTATTTTAGTTAGTGTATGAATATATGTAATCCACATAGAAATCAGGACCAAACATGTTTCCCCAACGGGAATCGAACTCTTAACCCTCAGCGACCCAAACTATGTTTGTTTTCATGTTAAACTTGTTGTATTGTTTTATTGTTTAACTGCTCCAGTTTGTTTTATTATAAGTTTGTTTTAAATGTAGAGAAAGTTAAAGCGTGTTATTACAGTATTGCAAACATTTCTCAGGAATAGATATAATTCAGTAAGCCACTTTGATTAAGGTCTACCTACTGATGAATTTCCTACAATACAAACTCGACTAAAAAGACTATTCGTTTTGACACGAACAAAGTTTTGATAAAATAAAAGGTCACCAAGATATTAAATTTCATTTTGTCATAAAGAAAAAGGGCGTCAAGATCCTTTTTATATTCTAAGAAAAAACAACACGAAAACTGCGTTTATTTAATCTATTGTGTTTCTTAGGAAATGGTGAAATCCGTTGTGGGTGTTTCGGGAAGGAAGTTGACTTTGTTTTTGCATATATTCAGCCACAACCAATATTTACTTGCTATTTCCTTTCACCGAAGTGTTTTGAATTTATGCATGGTTCGCCTTGGCATCGTGCGGACCAAATCCTCCAACAGCCGATCCGGATTTATTGCCAAATTTATCGACAGACAGATCGCTGACAATATTTATCTATTCAGAGTATTACTGAATACCAATATGGGTGACTGAAACCTTTTTATATTTCAGCGGAGCTCAGGATATTGTTTTGAAAGCAAAAATAAATACAGTTGTCTGGGAGGTGCGAAAAATTGAACAGTTGATTTGATTTTGATCCATTTGGTTTCGATTTTAATTGTTCTATTATTTAATGTATATAAATATTCACGAGACCTTTAACAGCAAAATGAAGAAGCTTTGAAATGTAACACTTCTTCTATTGGTTACATATACTTATCTCTTGACATTTTAAACAAGACTTCTTTCAACGAACTACGACTAATGTTTAAAGTAGAAGCCATTCAAGAGAACTAGTAGTTGAGACTTACAAGAAAAATGGTCGCTTAAAAAAAGCCCGGAAGCTATCTGCAAGTCTATCGTAGAGCTAAGTGATGAATTTTTATTCTCGTTAAACTTGTTAA
>DWEG01000540.1:0-10777 GCA_018245845.1 Apyrrothrix hygieia | reverse complement strand
CGAAGAGGTAGGCAGAGGAGTGTAGTACACTCCCACGTTTCACCAGTTACGTTTACGTCCCATTATAGAATAGGCGGGGAGTCTATTGCCATACACCGGGCACAAATCCAGATTCTGAGCCACTACTAGAAAGTCTAATTTTAGAATTTTTGTATGAACATTTCTTATAATATACTGATAATATAAACTTATTTCATGTTATAGAAATAGCTTGCGGGCAACTTAAGAAAAAATATGTTCAATTGAAAATATGTTCAATATAATAACGAAATGAACGAATACTAGGAATTTCTTTTAGAAAATCTAAAAAAAATCCAATTGTACAAGACCCGGGATTTGAAGCCAGGACCTCTCGATCGGCAGGCATGCTTGCAACCAACACGACCAACGAGAGAGTAAAGATCAAGTCATTCGGACTTAATAACTTTCAAATACCTATTAAAATCCCTAAAAAAAATAAAAAGCCCTGAATTATGGAGCACTTACCGATTGAGTGGTCCCAGTGGGGCTCGTTGAAGATGGGTAGAGCTGTGCCTCCTTGGTAACAACGCCGCGCACCCCACGCTCCATCAAAGTCTCGAACTGCACCGTGCCCGCAGTCAAGTGCTTGATACGAATCGCCGATTGACGCGTATTCATGTTCGAGAACGATGACAATGGGTCTACCGTGAACTCCACCTTACAAATGAAGCGCACCTCTAATTTACCGTACTGACCAAACCAGCTACACCGACGTACTTAAATTCCCATCACAACACGGACACGATCCGCCGATTTTGCGTGCTGTGGCGTTTCAATTTAAATATTGAAGGGAATTGCTAATTTATTTTCGTAATTTCAAGATATACAACTGCAACTTAATGTACCTGAGAAAAACACAAAAGAACTTAACTTACCTCATCGCCCACATTAAGGTCTTGGCCAACGCGTAGAACTTCAGCAAAGTGGAAATACATGGTCTGATCGCGTTCCACACAACGGATAAAGCCGAAGCCCTCCCTCAAAGAGCACACAACGCCCTGCTCTCTCCTAAGAGAATATTATGGAATTAATCATAAAATTTACTTTTAATTAATATAAATTTTCGTATCCATTGTATAATCTTACTTTTCGCCGGATACATAAAACGATTCATCCAGCAGAGAAATGTTGGTCGCGCGTTTTAACTGATCTCGTCGATCAGTGGCCACTTGGAATTGGACCCAGTCTCCATGACGAAGAGTAAATTCGCCATTTTGATCCTTTTCTCCAAATTGAACCTAAAATTGGATCGAATAATACAAAAAATTGTAAAGAATCGCCATCTAAACAAACACTGTTCATTATACACAGTTTGACTGTTATTACCTCCACTTCGGAGTGATCAGCTGCGCGATACCTAATGCGCCCTGGGAGTGGTTCATTCTGTACGACACGAGAATTCCCACGTTCTAATGGCTTTAAAACTTGTCCTCGCATTATGTCTGGACTAACATCCTCAAACACCACTGAACCAGCCGGAAGTTTTGTTATGTTACAAGCCACCTCCTTTCCCTAGAAAAACATAACAGAGCACAACAAGTACGCAAAATAAGGAACAAGTGACGTATTAACGGATAATGTAAGTGCCAATAAAATTCATAAAGGCGTCTTACATTTCTAGTTTGTATAATAAATTCGACGTCATCACCCAAACACAAGTCTTCTTTAATCTTAGCCTCAGAAAAATGGAAAAATATTTCCTTGACAACATCAGCCCTTTCAATAAATCCGAAATTTTCCTTTTTGGAACATATCACACCATGATATTTCACTGGGTGTGCAGGGTTTTCGAAACGGACATGACAAGCGCCCAATGTGCCTCTGAAACAAATAACCGCCGATAACCATAATAAACAACAATAACAAACCGATATATAGAAGATCACGATATCTCGAGAACTACGGATATGTTATCCGATTGACTTGGAATTTAGCATAATGACCTTTTCCGATGTACAGGGTTTGTATAAAGAGTATCGGGAATGTTTTTTTTCTGACTTAACTGAACGTGGCAGCGCGCTCGCAAAGAGTGAGCACGGGTGGCGGGGGGTCTGACCGTCAAAACGCACAAACTGTCAACCGTCTGGGAACTTTTGTTTAGGCTATATCGATTTATTAGGGGACCCCTGTCCAGTGACTCGGCGCGCGCTTAAGATGCAGCATAGTATTGAACAGCGGTACGCCGTGAAATTTTGCATCTGTCTGGGGAAGTCGAGCACGGAGACGATGCAAAGATTTCGCCAAATTTTCAAACATGAAAGCATGTTGCAGGCAGCAGTTTTGAAGTGGCACAAGCTCTTCAAAGATGGCTGGGTGAGTATGGAGGACGATCTTCGCGCAGGACGGCCGTCGACGTCAAAAACGGATGAAAATGTGCAAAGTGTGTATGAAGTATTGAACTCCGACCGTCGGCTAAGTGTGCGCATGATCGCAGTACATTATCACAGAAAATCTGCAGATGCGGAAATTGGAAATTGCATCACGACAATGCACCCAGCCACACCTGCTCCAAGCTGACCGATTATTTGTTGCAAAATCGCATCGCAAAGTGTCCCCAACCTACTTACAGTCGCGACTTAACCCCGGCAGACTTTTTCTTTTCCCAAAAGTAAAATCCTGCTTCAAAGGACACCACTATGGAACCCAAGCGCCGTCAAAGAAGCGTGCACGCGTACTCCTTAAAGATCGTCACGAATCCGCCTATTAGGGAGCCTTCGAGGAATAGAAAGTGTATCGATCCTCACGGGGTGTACTTTGAAAACTTTTAAGGTTTTGTAGCGATATTTGAAATAAAGCTATTTTTACGAAGCTTTTCTCGATATTTTTTATACATACCATGTAGTTGCTCATTAAGAACAGATTTTGGGAAATTCCACCCCTAAGGGAGTAAAATAGAGGTTGAAAGATTGTATAAAATTTCGTTGATTTGGTAGTTACACAACTAAAATTTCAGATTTACGTTCTCGATTATCACACAAATTGGAAGAGTTTATAGGTCTTCGAAAATTCTCTCCCTTTCGAAAGTAAGTTTGAAACTTTGTCTGGAAATTCGTCGATTTGGAAGTTACACACCTAGAATCATTTAGAAACTAGGAACTAGTACTTTCGGTTGACAAAAGCATATGATCTATTGGAATGTATTGTAATTGCGTAAATTGTAATGCGCGAACGGAGACGCGGGCAAATGTTCGAATTTTAATAGTACTGTGGGTAAAATTATTAGTGAGGCACGAAGTTAGATTTCATTTTCATTACCTTTGGTTAGTTGCTATCTGGAAGCTAACTGCATCGCCAGAGCGTAGTGTCACATTGCCTTCCACATCATCTTTTGTATAAGGCAAGAAAAAGCATTCGCCTCTATTTTCATATGAAATCCTACCAGTGTTGTCACCGGATCCTTCTCCTTTCAACTCAGTTGTTACTACTCCTGTTACTCTTGCTTCACTTAACACCACTTCAGGTGCAATTTTGGTAACAGTCGAAGCTATGGGCTTTCCGGTACGTCTATCATATGTCATTTCGAACTCAACAGGATCTCCAATTTTCAAATGCTCAATATTGCCACTGAATTGGCTGAAGTGGAAGAACAAACGGGCCTGTCTCTCACAACATTGTATGAATCCATAGGAATGCTAAAATGCAGTAAATTGTTACATATACTTGTAAATATATATATAAACACACCCAAACATACATATACTACTGCAATAAATACTGTTACAAAAACAAAATATCACTTTTGAATTCGGAATATGTAATTTTTATACGATTGTTCATTGTTTTCTTATTTTCGCGCCAGTATGTCTTAAAATATTTTGTGAGATTAAAATGGAGTGGGGCGATAAAGAGAACCGAATCGCTGTTTTTGTATAACATAAAGTAGATAAGGAGCCAATTATAATTCTGAAAATCCTCCATTCGCTTCGTATTAGTCAAATGTTCATGTACCGGGTTATGGATAGGTACAATGAAACCACCTCTGTTTGTGACAGAAAAAAATCTGGCCATCCATGTAGCGTTCGTATGAGAAAAGCAATCAACTCAGTAAGGAAAAGAATTCGAACAAATCCTGTCCAAAAGCAAACGATTTTATCTCGAGAGATGAAGATAGCACCTAACACCTATTTTAAAAGATGACTTAGGACTTGCAGCCTATCTGAGACACACTAGTAATTTCTTAACTGATAATTTTAAAAAGAATAGGGTCGTAAAATCAAATTAACTGCTTAAGCAGTAAGCAAAGGGAGGTCACAAAAAATTTCATTAACGGATGAGAATATTTTTACAATACCAATATTTTAACGAACAAAATGACCATTCCCTTCTAAAGAAGCTTCCCAATTGATCAAAAGAGTACAAAGTGGGCATTATCCGACTTCAGTGATGGTTTGGTGGTATGTTCGTTATGAAGGAGTGACTGAGCCATATTTTTGTATAAAGGCATCTAAACATTGGCACGAGTGTATCAAGATACCCTTTCATGAGAAGCTAGTTAAATCCATATGATTGGAAGGGAAGAATTTTCCCATAGAAAGAGTGTGTGCTATGGATAACTGCCCTCAACATATAAAGGACTGTATTGCAGCCAAAGGAGATCACTTTGAAAAAGCTTTATATATTTTTAATGGTTTTATGTTAATGTATTTAACTAACACACTGTAGTAATAAAAAATATATTTTTCTTTGTTACAATATTTGTACCAATATTTATGGTAAGACTAAAATATATATATATATATATAGATATGGATCACCAATATATACAACATAATATACAAAACATACAAGCCAGTCTGGTGTCAAGTATCTAATTAGTAAGTTTCAAATTTAAGGAATGTGGAAATTAAAATAATATAGAACACTTACAAGTAATTTTTCAATTATTCCCGTCTCTCTAATAGGTGGGTGATTCATGGAATCGTATTGAGAATTGTTTGATGATGAAGAAAACACACCAGCAGAGTCACCTATAGTGCACCCATCCAAATTGTAGTTGCCAATGGGGAAGCGGTTTCCGCCACTGGATTTATGCATATTACTGTAATTATCTCTTGGAGAGCTTGGATACTCACTGCTGTAAGTACCTTTAGAAGAAATAAAAATCACAGTTTGTTATAACAGAATAGTCCACATCTATATACAGACATCAAATTTTGATATGTTCAAGTCTCAAGCCATCCAGGCATACATATGAAATTGTGTATATAAGAAGAAACATAAGTTGAAGAATAATAATAATTGAAAAAAACTTAATCAATTTTTCAATACTAACATGTATATTAGTAATATAGAAATAATATGTACAGAAAAATCAGATTCAAACTATTGAAAAATTACATTTCACTTATTGCTTTTAGTATTGCATTTAAATGATCATAGAAATATACTTTAATACATGATGTGATCATATGTTACATTTTTACTAATTCTGTATAATTATAAAATTTTTGACAAATCATAACTATAATCATTTATGTATTAATATAGAAATGATTTTAATTCCAACATTATTATTATTTAAGGCAACCATTCATAATTTAACTATAAATGTCAAATTAGTCCAACATTTGGAATAAAAAAAAATTAAATTTTTCTCAATAATTAAATTAACAACTGGTAAGAACAAACCAAAAATAAAATTAAAAGGCTCACCATTACGGAAAGCTTGCTTAGCTTGCATGTTAGAATGCTGAAGATCTAATATGTCTTGCAAGGGTGAGGGATGTGAATCTGGCGGCTGGAACATTTTCCACTGAGGATTACTGGACATTACCTTTAATTCGTCTTTGTATATAGATCCAAAATATCCGAGAATGTTTTTATCACAGAAAATTATGTGGCATTAAATTCTCAGTAGCAGCTTCAAATTTTCAATGAAATCACATTTTTTCTTGTCCTCTCGCTCAGGTAAACACAGAGTCAGCAACACAAAACACTATGCACACACCTTAATCACTTTATTTTGAAAATAAATCTGATTTGTTACACTATATCCTCAGATGTCTTCAATGCTTGCTGAGCCGGAGTTAATGTGCATGGACTTGTTCAGTGTTGTGTGGTTTGTTACACTTCTCTACCTACTACAAAGATACACTTTAATATAGTAATTAGGCAATATCGTGCCTCTTAATAAAACTGTATGAAATCGATTTTATCTAATCATAGATTAATCGTTCGGAAGACAATATTATTATTATAATAAATTACAACATGGACAATCAAAGAGTTTCGATTCTGATACATTTGAACATAAATCGAATCAAACAAAGATATACATGAGCGTCAATAATCGGCATATAACACGAACTGTATGCAGACTATTAACGAAAGAAACTTCTCTGAAGTTGTAGGAAACGTAATTTAAATAAATTTTCAAATTATTTTACTCGGAGTTGCTTTTATTGTCATAAAGTCTTGTATACTAATATTGCTTTTCATTTTATTATTGATATATAGGTACTTTAGGCTACGCTATCGGCAGACCGATCGGCCACCGACGTGCAGAAATTATAACGCCGTTCGCCAAGAATCTGCTGTGATCCAGGTCAGCAATCATTATGTATTTGCTACACATATTAATTCACTGGATACATTTTTAATCAATTTTATTCATATAACTATGGAAGAAAGTAAACATCAAGCAAAGAAATTAACAAATCTCACCACGACACAGCACAGCACTGACGACATACCGCCATATTGAATGTCAACATAATGGTAAGTTTGATACAAAAAGATTTACAAATCTTATAATAAATTATGGATGTAATGAAATGAACGTATTTCTAATTATTACATTAGTTCAGATCAGATAGCAGAAAGTTATACAATTTCTGGAAATTTTGTGCTTGTTTTTTTTCTAGACATCAATGATAGATTTGATTTTCTTTATTTTGGATCGTTCAAAAAGTCAAACATGGCCATTTATCTATGTATAATTAAAATTTCATAATTAAACGTTGCCTTAAGAAAATTGGCAAAAAACAGAACAAATGGTCAGTTTAGGTTGGCAGTTACTCTTTTGTAATTCGTTTAGTTTTTGTTTTAAATTTTAACATGAGAATACCCTTAATCTCTATTATAAAAAAAAATATTATAACATAACGTCTATAATTACCCGAATTAATAGGTCGAGGAGTGTAAAACTATCACTTTTCCCCATATATGTCCCATGGAATAGAATGAGCCTATTATCATAGACCAGACACAAATCAAGAATTCGCGCTGTTAAGTACTGAGAATTTAAAAAAAAAACCTACTAATATTTTACAAATTCCTCGGATCGCTCGCATGCTCTACAGTCTCGCTTGCAATCAATGAACCCGATAACAACCCGGTAATTATAACCATCCTCAATTTGTAAATACACACACTCTTTTCCATTATATCAGTGTGCAAATGAATAGTTTTATACTAAATCAAGTTTTTTTTATTAACGAAATATCCAATTAAAAATACATTACCCACTTATCATTATTAAATTAGAATAATACAGCATAGTACAAATTACCTATGGTTTTTTTCTTATCCTCGCCACTAGAAGATTATTATTATATCCTACCTAATAAAATATACGCTTAAAACTCAACAACAAAGTCACAAGTAAAGAGTGATGTATGTTGCCATGATATTAATTCACAAAACAGATTAACAACGAGAATGCAGCCAACCGTACTACCTAAACGTCACTACAAATGAATGAATACTCACTATCTGCATTGCCAATACTTGTTTTTGTAATTTCCCAAAAGTCAAGGCCAATTTGTTCAAATTCGGGAAGAAAAAAATACAAATACGGGAAAAAATATCCAAATTCGTTATTAAATTATAATGACCCTGTTTTAAAAATTTGGCTTGGGTTTGATTTAAATTTCTCCTGGTATTAAATAATAGCTTCAAATTAGAATGCTATTTAAGCAATTAAAATATGAAACTATTGTGTATTATTATCAAAACGCAACCAAGAAATTTTAATTTTAATTTAGGGTATAGGCCATCGTTACTAATAAACAACATTAACAACATTTGCCCTTGGTATAAGACGAGCAGTTGCTCGGGCTTGAAATACTGCCTCACATCAAAATGCCAAGTTTTTTCGTCGCTGTTTTCCCCTGAGATTCTATGAAGCAGCCGAAATTAAGATTGGACAATAGATCCATTCCCAATAGCAAGATGGTCAGTGATGGGGAAGGATACAACTCGGAAAGTTGAGGCATTGAAACTGACCCTATTGGCGTGACCCCAGTCAGCAACGAATTTGAGGGTCAGACCAATGCGCTTTACCATCGCCTCCCGGCCGAACTGGATTACGTCCTTACTCGCCCGCGCAGCGGAATATATCTCTCAACGATGTTGTCGTCTACATACCCCAAAATACCGAGTATCATCAGATCATTTATATGCAGCAAGAAGAGCAGAAAGAGATAACAAGTTGTCGTCATCAAAACTTATCATTCATTTTCATTATATTTCTTTAGAAGGCATAGCAACATTAATCATTTTTTACAAAAAATATGAAACACTAGGCACTATTCTCATCAAGTAATTACCGTCATTACCATTCGTAAGTCGAAGTGTGATATGTAAGAGAACTTACAATTTCGATTATTACCTAAGCTAGTATTTATCAAAACTGCTTTGATTTATGTGTCAAAATAACGAGGCATAAAATGAGTTTAACAAATGTAAAATGTTGTTAATATACCGTCATTGATTTTTTATCAAAAGCCGTTTCAATTTTTTGTCAACTGTTGCTTAGATTGTATTTTTCCACTGGTTTTACTTTTCAATAGTATAAGACTACATCTTTAATGTACCTATAATACAGGGTCAAATGAAAATAACGCGTTTTAGGTATATTTAATATGAGAATCTAGCAGTTAATTTGTTTCAAAAAATTGTAGTGTGCAAAAAGTCGTGGAACAATGTTATATTTATTACTACCAAAGGGAGTGCCTTTTGAGAGCTTTCGCCCCAAGAAAAAAATCCTATTGGTTCTGCATCCGAACACACCACAGCACCATAACCTGTAAATCATGTATTAATTCTAAAACTTTCCGACTTCTGAAGAATAATAATAATAATAAATTCGTAACGTCGAACGTCCCTTCCTTCGTGTCGTATTCTATCGTATCTTCCCGTCCCATATCATTCACTTCTATAATAGATAAGTTGCTGGTAATAAATATATAGAAGTGCAAACCTAAAAATATATTGCTTCTGTTTTGTACGGTTACGCAAAATTCATAATTACGCACCGCTGCTATTGGTGCTAAGACTTCGGAGCATTCATCCGTTTCCATTTCATATACGTCATAATAAAACGGCCCAATGTTGGAGACATCTAAAATTTTTTATAATTAATACACTGTTCTTTAATATTAAATGACAAAACTAAATCCTAACAACTGCTTAAGATAAAAAATCCCTTTTAAATACGTACAGCTGTAAATTACCCACGCCCTATAAGAACTTCATTTAAATACAGTTACGTTAAGTCAAGAGCACAATAGTTCACGTCTCATTATCATAATTAGAAAACAAAAAAACAGATAAAATGAAATGATAAGTGTATTATATAAGAATCAATTACAATTTATTTTGTTTTTCAAAGACATCATATCATTGCAACTATTATAAACTATGAATAAGTATAATTAATTATTGTAATGATCGTGAGGACTATCAATCACTGTTGACTAGTTATAATTATGACTTCCAATAAGGGGCCATTCGTAAAAACGTCACGTAAAACAAATTTATAAACCCCCAATTATATTACGCCACGAAACCTAGACGCCCTCATCATGCAACAATTTTGATGCCTTAGATGTTTTTTTTGATTGCAATAACAAAATTTAAATAAATTAATATCTGAAATACGAATCAAATAATTTATTTATTGATCAGATATCCAAGGTCTTTTTAAATGTTTCGAACAATTAAAACTACTATTAAAATTAAAATGTTTTTGAAAAATAAACGTCTGACTTCATTTATAATCATATGAATCCAATCCACATGCAATTCGAAAAATTAATATGCATCACAATGCCAAAAAACACTCAATTTACCTTTACACTAGAAAAAAAGGTTCATTTCTTAATTTATTTTGAGTTATCATTTCAAAAATTTAATTTAATTATGCAATTCTATTTTCAATTTTGTATTCGGTATTAAATTTAAACATGTAAACACAGATTGATTTGTTCATGTAGTAACAAAAATGAAAATGAAGAATAAAATTAAGGAAGTTAGTAACCAAGTAACTTTTAAATGTATAGATATATAATAACCGTAGTGTAGATAAAACTTTGTTTTAGGATATGCGCTGTACTCTTGAGACGTTACATTTAGTTATTATTAAACCGAAAACACGGAGTACATCGAAGCGTCATTCATTGACATTGGAACTACAGAGGCCCCAAAGACCTTAGAATAGGTTTTTGTTAGAACAAAAAAATAAAAAATACAAACCCGCCAACACCCTCCCCATCAATGCGAACGTATTTTATGAACGTCCCCTTAGCTGTATTCTGAACCGTGTCGATCCCTGCCTAGGTCCGAGTCTCACAGGAGCCGCCCAGGGATCGGTCGGACAGCACTACCTCTCGTCAGGAGGTGTCGGAGGTTCAGTTCGATGCTGAGCCTCGCTCCCATCTCCCCCTCCCACTCTCTTGCTTTACAGGCGGAGCCACTCGGGCCCGCCACAAAACCCAGTGAAGCTGTCAAGGCCATTAGGGTCAACAGCATATTG
>DWEG01000539.1:0-10778 GCA_018245845.1 Apyrrothrix hygieia | reverse complement strand
CAAGCCAAATGTATATCCATTTTTAGTTATAACTGAAATCTCTCCCTTGGAACCATCCTTTTTGGCCTAAACTGGTCAAAAATGAAACTTTGATTGGACACTATTTGATAATAATACAGATGTTATGAAATAAAAGTGGAATAATTGAATATATTTAATCACTTTAATGATATTGTGTATTGAAAATTGATTTTAATTAAATAAACTTTATATGCAATTTGATAGTATTGTTTTATGTAACAGACAATAATATAGCCTGTTTCTGACAATGACAAAACATCACATACATATGGGGTGAAATAATTAGGTTTCTGAGAATAACATGTACATAAAATACATAAAAATTAGGATGTCTTGAATATTTATAGTAATGACAGTTCATTAGCAAAATAGTATTTTATTGCTATGAAAAACGCCATGCACATGTTGACACATTACATGTTATTATGTGTTATGTATAAACTACAGATGGCACCTGACATCATTAGAAACAAGTGAACCATTGGCTGATAGCGACTCACAGAAATAACTTCCAAGGTTGCCTCTTATCAATAACATTTATAGTTCCACTGTAAGACATTGAAGTCCTTTCAGAATAAGATTTAAAACAATTCTCTGCCACACTGGCTAAGCTTGGGTTAGCAGGTAATACACATGTTAAGAGAACATCACAGAAAACAGCATTTTTCAAAATGAGTGTTCAAAAAGTGCTTCTAGCAAGGCAGTATATTGGTAACCCCTTGAATGTGTATAGATGACAGCAATCATATACAATCAGATGTGCCATCTGCCAATGTGGCATTTTTCGTAGTATAAAAATAACCTTTTTGTCATAGTAACAGATGTGATTTTAAAAATGCATACAACTTTTATGAAAAATACAACTTCTAATGTGAAAGAAGAACGGCAGCTCTATAAAGGATAGAAGTATTTGGCATGCTGTGCTTTCTGCCTACCCTGTAAAGGACCAGGTGTGAGGATATGTATGTATGTAACTTATACTCCGTTCGCGATAAGAATGCAGTGAGTCATACTAGTCTGCCGGCCTAGCCACACCCCCTAACCAATCAAATAGTTCATGATTAGAAAGTCGAGTTCACAGTGATCAGTTGAACGAATACTTTCGAACACAATGATTAATACCTCGCCTATTCGTAAAATATAAAAGTGGTTCAGTAATATATAGTGGAGAAAGAAAAGTAATTAACAATGTTTGTAAGTACTTTAAACAGTGTGATTTAAATACGACTATGGATGTTTTAGTACAAAAAACGGCACCAGCATGCTGTGAGTCTGAGCAAAAGATTTATTGTATATATAAATACCATTGACTTTGATTTATCTTAATATAATACTTTATAAAACAATTAAACTTAATTTTAAAAGATAATTTGTTTTTATTATGAACACCACGGTGAATACACCTTTACCCTGCAGTAGCACTGATGCCTCACTGCATTCTTAACGCAAAGTTACTATAGTATGAGGCCTGTGCCAAGATTTGAACCCCACATGGAATTTAGTAGGCTGACATCTAACTAGTAGTGTATTTCTGAATGCCTACAGGTCCACATTTAATAAATAATTTGTTAAACCTTGTGTGATATATTTATTTTTCAGATTAATTACATAGCAACAAACATTTAACAATTGTAACAAATCAACAATTACCGATAATAACTAGCATCATTTAGAACTAGCAAGCTTGCTTATTGTGTTGAGTATGTCTTTCCTTTTAGCACTGGGATTTATTTTGATCAGCATGTCACAGGAACTGATTTTGTCTCCATTTTGGGCATGTGTTGCTAACCTTTCAGTGTTGCATATGACATGAATTCCACAGTCATAGCCATTGCTCTGTTGTAAGCATTCCTTGTCCACAAAACTTATATGTCCTAAAAATGTAATGGTTTCGTCATGTTTTACCTCATTATAGTTTCAATTCAAATTTTACCAATTTTTCTTTTAATGGAATAAATATTACATTTCAAAACCTTAAGGTCATAATTAACAGTAATATAAAGTACAAAAACATACCTCCTTTTGAAAAGTATGACATTAAATGACTTGCAAAATCCCAGGCAACATTGTGATTATTTCCAGATGATGAATCAAGATGAAAAAATGTGTTTTCCATTTTTGAATAAACAAGGAGGCTCCAATGCGATCCTCCTGCCTTGTCTGGTGAATCATTATCGTTCAGAGCAAAAAAGACATACTTCATGGTATCAATAGATAGAGGCTCTAAAAAGATCTTAATTTCTTCAGTTTGCACCATTTTGATACACTGTGTTACTTCGGGTGACACAAAGAGTAAATCTGGTTTTTTACTAAACACCACCTTTTCTAAGTATTCGAAATAGAATGAGATAACTGTATCATTTAGCCAGTATGGACCTTTCAATAGCTCAATGTCAGAATTATGCAGTAGAATCTCATGGAAACTAAGTACAACTGTCGCCTTGGCCATATTGACAAATTCTCATAAATATCTTCAATCTAGAGAGTCTAACACCGTCCGGTAATCATCTGCTAATAAGGAAAACAATGAGGTCTTGTAACATAAATGTGAATGAAAAATTGGAACAGCAAAACAAACGTAACCATGAGTTTATTTTGGAAAACTTACCTATTACTCTGCGGATGCAAATCATAAAAACATCGTCATTTACTAAACGAAAATATCGAATTACACTGCCACTGAAATAACTAATTACGTATAACCACAGTCTCTATTTATTTAAAATTTCCAATTAAATCAATAAATGGTCTATGTTTGTGTCAGTTCAGTTATGATTTTATTGTCACTTACACAATAATTTGAAAGATACGACAAAGCAATGTCATAATTTCATAAATTTAGAATATTACTGGAGCTATCATGCAAATTATAAAGATTGTCAAATTATAAAGTAATACGTTGTCACTGTCAATACACGGGCTACTGACATTCAGGTGACGTTCATTTCATTATTTTTAATTATTTTCTAATTACACAAATCGGTCAAAACAGACAGCTTGCAAATAAGCAGTAGAACTCTTTTCAAAAAATATCAAAATGAAAACGACTATTTTATATTAATGTTATGTGTAATATACACGTAATTCAAAATTATCTTAACAAATAGTTAGTTCTATACTATTGATGTCTGAGCTCAGTAATAATCAATTATAATGTATATAATATCAGATATTAAGGTGAGTGACAAATTAATATAATTGTATCTGTAATAATTAACAAAAAGTGATTGTATACTATATATAATAAAAACTCTATGGGGCTGTTTTTAGGGCACAAGTCTACTTTTTATAACTTTTTTTGATATTTTAATTGTTCGTCATGTTTCGAATAAAAACCATTTTACGTTCGTTCTTAGTTTATTTTTCATTAAAATGAATTGAAAGTCTTAAGTTGGTGGGCAAGTAAAAATGATAAAAATTCAATTTGTGTTGTACGGCGTAATAATGGCGTACAGATTAGTGCAGAACCCATTTAATCTGTGGTAAATCCTAGTTATTTAATAATTCTATTCTTTTGTTACTATTTATTTCACTTTTATTAAATTATCTTGACTTAAATTTGCATTTTTTAAATATACATGTAAAAGGGATCGAATGGGAAATTTTATTGATCGTTCTTAAATATACTTAGAGAGTTTCGTTCAACTTTGGTAACACTGGTTTATTCATTCATTCGCTGAACCAGTCGTGTGATTTCAGCGCTGCAAGAGAGGGGTGAATTGGCAACGTGCGTATCGATTTGACTTAATCGTTTTTGTGTCTCATTTCTCGTGCTTTGGCAGACTTGCAAATTTGCTATTCTAATTATATTGAAGCTTAAATTGTGAGTAAGATATTTTTTAATTTGATACGTAATTATTTCTTTTAAAAGTGCAACGGATACAACTTCTATGAATCATTCTTTTCAATACTATGAAATAACCTTTGAACAAGGAATACATCCTGATGCTCCTGGTTATGCTTTAAATACTTTTTCGCTATTGTGAAATGTTGGGTAACTTTATAGTGATTGTTTTTAATGCAATCCCTCTTTTTTTTCAAATTTGCACGTGCTTACGTAATGCTGTCTTACGACACTTGTGCCTTGAAATTCCCCACTGACATTGATCCTGACCTGATTAGAAGTCGCCGTCTCCTTGGGATAATTTTAAACATAGAATAGATAATAGTTTTATTCATTTCTTTGATATAAATGTAGATACTTATACAGAACGAGAGAAATATCTACTATGAGCTTGTGATCAGTGAAAATTGTTAATACTTTAATTTAATATTGTTGTCAAGGTGTTATATAATTCGTTTTCATGCCGAAAAAAATGTCTTTATGTTGTTTTATCAATATTGCAGTACTACTAATATTACCTATAGAACATTATAACAAACAGTTAATATTCTGTTCAGTTCAAGATGGGCGTACCGGCTGGCAATGCTGAAAATGGCAAAAAAATCTTCGTACAAAGATGTGCTCAGTGCCATACCGTAAGTAATATAACATTATTGTCTTTCTGTCAGTAATTATTAATCACCGTTAAAGAATGGGTAAAAACTTAATTGCCTTTTATACTTGGATCTGATTTGATTATTAATTAAACTTTGTGTTAAGTGATGAGTAAAAATTTGTGTTTTATTACTAGTTAGTGAAGATAGTTTTGTTGTGCTAAAAATGAAGAGTTTATTTTTGTTCAGTGTGCTTTGTTGAAAGCTTCAGATCCTTTTACATAACATTCAATTAAAACTATATTTAAAGGTGGAGGCTGGTGGCAAGCACAAAGTAGGCCCTAACCTGCACGGGTTCTATGGCCGCAAGACTGGTCAGGCACCAGGCTTCTCATACTCAGACGCCAACAAAGCCAAAGGTAGGTGACAAAACAATATCTATATAATATTAGCATGAATCACTTCATCCAATATTAAATTGAATTGCAGTCTTAACCGAAGTCAGCCCTACATTTTTATAAGACTTTAGCAGTACTGCTCCACATGTGTTTGTTTGAATGGAGATGAGTATATTTTGGCTAGCAACAAATTCTATTTAGCATTATGCCCACCTTATGTGGTTAGATCTATCTTGCTCTAATAAATAAATAAAGCATTCCAATACAAGCCAGCATGAAATTGGTTTTAAATAATAATTAATTAAGTAAATAATTTATGGTATAATATAGTATCCAGGGCTGCCAAGTTTTTATAAACTACATGATTCTGTTTATATAACTAAAATTAAGTGTCATCATAAATTATAATTATGTATGTATGTATGTCAAATGGCAATATCAAAATATTAATCTACATGGCTCAGATAGTTCTTGTGAATATTGAGGACGGCTGTCAATAAGAAAAATTGTGACCACATTTATTAATAGTCAGTCTTTCTATATAGCATTACAAAATATTTGTATGTATTGTGTCTTTCTATGTAATTTTAAAAAATAGTTACATCCCTGTTTTCAGTTTTATTCTATAAAAATATATTTATCTTACCTGATAACTGGAATTGACACAATGCTTATTCACATTTCAAAAAAGGCTCACATGTAAAATAAACTAGGTCAGTAGGGCATGGTCTATGTAAGGTGAGAAATTAACTTTGCATTGATTTATTGAGAATACTTCCTAAGTTAATATACCATAGATTTAAAATGTTCATAATCATTATCCACTGCTGCCTATTTAGTACACTGCAGGACATAGGCCTCCACTGAGAGCTTTTTGCTCACAATCTCCATGCTGAGCATGATTGTATTGCACTCTTCTGCCTTCCTTTTTGGGGATTAAGGTGTGATGTTATTTTTTTTAAAGTAATCTTAAATGCCTCGTTGCATGTGTTAGTTGGATGCACAACTGCAGATCGAGAGGTCCTGGATTCAAATCCCGGATCAAGTACTATTGGATTTTTCTAAAATTAGAATTTTTAGTAGTGGCTCGGAGTCTGCATTTGTGCCCTGTGTATGACAATAGGCTCACCACCTATTCCATATTGGGATGTAAACTTACCTGGTGATATGTGAGAGGGTACTACATTCCTCTGCCTACCTCTTCGGAGATTACAGATGTGATGTTACTTTTGTGTGATGTTACGATTGATTAGCGTTTCTTAACCTTGGCAGATTGGCGGTTTGTATTTCAATAGCTGGTACATTCTATATATCTTGCCTCCATTGAAGGCAAAATCAAAATTACTCAATAACAAGAGCCTTATGTAACAGTCTAGATTATATGTAAGACGCACATAATAAAATTGATTAAGTGTAGTTATTCCAGATAAGATAGTGTTGAAGAATGTCCAAGTTTCGATCTAATATTAAATCATGTTATGTTTAATTTCAGGTATTACATGGAATGAAGACACTCTCTTTGAATACTTGGAAAACCCAAAGAAATACATCCCTGGAACCAAGATGGTGTTTGCTGGCTTAAAGAAGGCAAACGAACGTGCGGATCTCATTGCATACCTAAAAGAGGCCACCAAGTAATCGACAATCATCTTAGGAAAATATTAAAATAAGGGGAATGTTCCATTATATTACTGGAGAATACTCCTTATTTTGTAGCCCAATCAGTATCACGTATTTATGTTAACGCCACAAGACATTAGAATGTAACACATCATTACTCATGTAATTTATATATTAGTGAGTATAGTGAGGTACAAGTATGCCACATTGTTCGGAGACAAAAGATTTGCCTAGTGTAACAATGTTGTGAGTGATTTCAATGTTATTAAATTATTAATAGATGATCTTAATATCTTTTAATTCGATAAAATTTACCTAATTTATAAAATGTTACCACTGTTAATGTTATGACAATTTTAAAATAAAGGATTTTGTGTTCCTTTTATTTTACTTTAATCGATTGCCCCAACCAATATGGTACCTCTACGATTTTAGCATAATTGTTATATTTTATAAAAAACTATATTATTGCCATTGACAAGGATAAGGTGTGGTAAGCGGTGATTACGTCATTGGCACGTTGTGACGCAAATGGAAAATAAATATACTATACATTGTTCACAATGAGGGTGCATAAGCAGCTTTGTGGTTATGTCATCTTCCCAGTAATTGTAAGTATTGTATTGTACTATTGTACGATATATACACAATAGTATGCAAATACCTAGCACCTTACTAATACTACTTTGAATGTGAAAGACAAGTCGATAGTGCAGTTTGCAATGTGGGTAATATTAATGTTTTGAACATGACATGGCCTGTGCTGCGAGTATGACAACCAGGGTTTAATACAAAAACAGACATGAGATAAATAATAAACAAATGTGTTGAGACACTGCGACACTCAGCCATTTGATCCCGAATTAGATAGATGCACTATGGTAGATATACAGCTGAATAACAGACATGATATGTGCATATACATATCCTCACACCAGGTTCCATACGGGATAGAGATATATAAATGTATATTTTATTTATATTAGACCTAGAAGTCAAGACTTGTGATCATCACAGAAATAATCATTCCAGGTGAGAATCAAACCCATATCTCCTGGGTCTACACACAACGCTTAATCACAGGTCCAACGACCAACCAAGGTTTCATGTACTTTTAACATAGGTATATGAACACCAGTGACACCATATCATCAGGAGTTTTAAATGTAAACGTAACATCACGCCTGTAATCCCCGAAGATTAGACCCGGAATTTGAACCCAGGACCTCTTGATCGGCAGTCGCCCTTGCAACCAACATGACCAACAAGACAGTGTATCAAGTGTCCCAGTAATTTAAATACCCAACAGTACTTATTTTATTTATTGTTTTGGGCGTCTATTTTATTGATACATTTAAAATAATGGAATAAAGCAGGTAACTTGCTGACGAAGGCAATAAATGTAATCAATATTCTTACAATATAACGATATGCACATATGTCACGAAAACTAAGTATAACTACATTCTTCCTGATACAAGAGCCATCTAACAGGTTTCCTAATAATTAATTTCATCCATCGTCTGAAGCTACTAGCTTAAACTTTAGTTAGTTGTGATGTCAGCTCATGTTATGTATATTGTCAAGATGGCAGCACTTGTATAAATTTTGCAATGTCTACCGTACATTGCAAACTGTCTTACCTTAACTTTAAATTGAATTGTGAATGTGTTATTCATTTTAATAATATTAAATATAAATGCAATACGATAGTTGGATACTAGTATTGTCATAAATATGTAATATTAATGTAAAAGATGTGTAATAGTAATCTAATCAAGTGTAATGGTAACTGATGTTACATATTATCTTATCCATCGATATTAATGAGGCACGTCCCACAAATACTTCAATACTTGTACGTCTGAGTGGATAGTTGATATACATATTCGTCACAGCAATTTTTTTAAAAGGATGATATTATTTTATTCCCTAACCTGACTGATTTTCATTGATTTCTTGTTTATTATAATAATGAGTGTGCAATATTTTGAACTAACGAATTCTTTTATTATTAAGTCCCTTTGGAATGATAATAAGTATACGTTCGGCGATACACATTTTTTTCAAATTTATTAATATTACTATTTTCGCGTTCAATCATGCTTGTTGACGAATGGATTTTCCACGCTATCTTACAAAAATGGATACTCACACAATTATTGACTTTTATATGGGTTACAATTCCTTCGGGATTGGGTAGGATAAATTGGACCATGTTAGAAAACAAGCATAACTGTGTAAGCCAGCACGGCCGTGGCCGTCCGGCGCTGCCGGTGGGGAGACTGGGGAGCGCGACTTCTTACATTGAGTACCTACATCGCGTAGAGAAATCAAATTAGAAAAAAATCTGTCAAAACTCTAATAATTTAATGCTCATTTATCATTGGGTCTTACAGTGTCTCATAAAACCTCTCGTTTTAGGTTCTTCCGTTAAAGTATCTATGTCAATTTTCTTAGCTTACAAATTCCTTAGAGAATTAAAATGTGAAAGATGTATATTGTCTCACAAGCAGTAAAAGAAATTCGATCTATATGAAAGACGAGTGTTTTGAGTTTTTGCCTTACACGTGCCTATTAAATATCTTCAACTATATAAACACACCATCACACCTATATTTGGCTGAAGGAGTAGGCAGAGGGATGTAGTAAGTACTCTCAATTTTTACCAGTCATGTTTTACTTCTCAGACAATGAGTATATTGCCATGAATATAATTCGTTAACTACATAAATATGTAAACGTAACGTCACACTTGTGATCCCCGAAGGGGTAGGCAGAGGAGTGTAGTGCACTCCCACGTTTCACCAGTTACGTTTACGTCCCAATATAGGTGGTGAGTCTATTTCCATAAATCGGGCACTATTCTAGACTCCGAGCCATTACGAGAAATTCAAATTTTAGAAAAATCTAATAGTACCCGGGATTTGAACCCAGGACCTCTCGATCGGTCGTCACGCTTGCAACCAACACCACTAACGATGCAGTCAATATGTACAACTATCTAAACTCTTCATGTTTAGGCACAATACAAAATTGCTAGCGGAATCTGTGTCATGTTCGACAATAGGAGGATTTATTACGTACATTTGCGTAGGCTGGTATCTACAAGAATCGAATCGTTTATTCCATTATCGAACAACCGAATCGCTTGTTCCTACTATGAACTCTGTTGTAGACCAATACTTGGAAAGTCTTTCCTTAGACCCCAGGGTTGGGTGGGTATATTTTATTAAGTTAAGGCAAACTATTGTTCCGTTTTGTTTCTTATTGGGTTAGTTTGTTTAGGTCCGGATTATAGACAACGTTGATAATTTTTTCACATTCAACACATATTTATGACATTTAAAACGTAAAGTGGTGAAACGTGGGAGTGTACTACACTCCTCTTCCTACCTCTTCACGGATTACAGGCATGGTGTTACGTTACGTTATAACGTAAACATGTTGTAATCATTGGCCTGTTACCAAAATCTTTGAGAGGGCGTTGCCATTTTAGCTTGATGGTCTTCAAGGTGACCTTGATATTCGTACGATATTTTTACTATATCATTTTATTGATAACAGTAGTACGGTTGAGCCATAGAGTATTGCGTCCAGTAAAGTTTTTTGAAACATTATCAAGAAATTGTTATAAATTAATGTTTCATAAATATTTTTTTGATAATAATGTCAGAAGTCTCCGGAATCGGCGCGCGTGTATAACTAGGTGCGACGAAGAGATAAATGTGGCAGCACGTAAATTCTGAAAGGATAGAATTATATGGCTATTGGTGCTCTCTGCCTGCTCCTAGAGGAATCTGGTGTGACTATATAATAATAATCCTATATATGCAGATAAGTTACAATAACAGTCACAGAATAAGCGAAATAGCAGTAGCATACCAAAATGTCATTTTGGACACAATCCATCTTCGGCGTCAGACAGATGTTTTAGTCGTCACCAAATGTCTAACTGAATGCGACGTTTTCCTCGGGCGAAGACAATATCGTGAAAATAATATTCCACTTTCATCTTTACGTATCTACGAGTACTTCACGTTAAAAGATATACCACTAGTACTCTAGTAGTAGCAGTAAATTGTACACCCTTTATGTTTTTGTTACATAATCACGCCAGGTCTCTTACGGGATAGGCAGTGAGCGTCGAGTGTCAAATATCTCAATTCTTACGGACGTGTACTAATGAATTTTTCTAAAATTTGAATTTCTAGTAGTGGCTTGAAGTCTGGATTTGTGCCCGGTGTAAGGCAAGACTCACCATCTATTCCATATTGGGATGTCAACGTAACTGGTGACACG
>DWEG01000538.1:0-10779 GCA_018245845.1 Apyrrothrix hygieia | reverse complement strand
TCACCACCTATTCCATATTGGGACGTAAACGCAACTGGTGAAACGTGGGAGTGTACTACACTCCTCTGCCTACCTCTCCGGGGATTACAGGCGTGATATTACGTTTTATTATCGTTTCAGTGTTGGACAAGAGCCACCTATCAGAATCAGAAGCGTTAAGGCCATAGTCTGCCACGCTTGCCAATGCGGTTTAGCTAACTTCACGCGCTGTATGTGTGCAGGTTTTCTCACGATGTTTTGCAAAAACAACAGTTTCTCGTTTTTACTAATATGGCAATTGTTTTTCGAAAATATTGATTAAAAAAAAATACTCTTAAAACATTTTTATTACTTCCTCATTATTTATGACATTACATTACTAAAACTCATCACCTGTGATCGATGCAAGCAAAATCTTAGTTATCATATATTCATATCGTTATACATACGACTGATGTGTTGGTAACACTGAGATCAAGTTTAGGTCGTCTTGAGGCCTGTTAGCCTAAATATAATTCCTTATGAAACCTAGCTACAGAATTAAAATTGAACTGTTTTTCTAATGTATGTAAGTACATACATTCTACTTAAATTGTGCTTTACATATATGTACATTTACAATATTAACATCCTTAAGTACCGCTTAATGACCTAAACCAAACGCTGTATGAGAGACACTATCAATTTCTAATTTATTTTTGCATAGTACGTATTATTAAGATTAGTTTATTAGACTATTAGTTACTTAAAATTATAACATTTTATACATCTTACCATATGAGTAGAATCTTCGAATAATTTTAACGCAAGAATTTATGCGGTTCTTAGCAGAATAGTATTTTCTCTATAAATCCAGTAACAACATAATGGTAATTTTTAACAACATACTAATTGTCCAATTTCAATCAATTGCAAATCAACGTTTTAAATCACAGTTTGTCAAACACGCAGTTTATTTTAAAACAAATTCGATTGGTAGAGTTTGATACGTAAATAAGTTACTTGATGATATGCTTCATCCAGTCCACAGTACAATAAATAGTATTATTTGCTTTCGTTTCCGCCGCTACGTTTATCTATGGCCAGGTTATTGTTTAAGCAAAATATGATAAAATATGTTTGGTGATTTCTGCATAATGCGGACTGAAAATAAAAAGAGAGCCAGTGAATGTCCCGGTGGCAACCCTTCGCAACAACAGAAAGAGAAGCCGCTTGCCTTTCCATTGAATCAAATTCATATATTTTGAGATTCAGTCGCCAATTTCATTTGTACAGACAGCAAAAAAAGTACCTAATTATAAGCTGCGTAACAAAATAAAAAAGCCTTTTGTGATGTTGTGGTCACTATCGTTGTTTAACGTTTCTTTAATTAAAGATATTAAGTAATTTTGTAAGTTTTTTAAAAATATTAAAATAATTTTCATAGATTGTTTTTTTAACTTATGTATTGCCGAGTGTTATTCATTATTTATTATGCTTTCGATCTTCTCAAGGATTTAAGGAAATTAAATTATTATTATATTCATAATTTTATGATTCAAGTGCAATATCCAACTTTGTTACAATTACAAAGAAAGAGAGTCTATACATTTTAAGCTCACCAAAATTTTAGATTACGCTTTACAACATGAGGATTTCACGCCTGATCCCCAAACATTCCAAACTTAAACATGGAACTTTTAATATAAAAAAATTACAACATATTGATAATAACTTTAAAATCATGTCATACGCACTTGTTATGTTTAACGGGTACTCACATTAAAACCAAGAATTATTCGAAAAAACCTCCGCACGTATTTCGGAACAAACGAGCTACGATAGGCGCACAGTATTCTGACCGTACGAACATTCCCTGGATTGTTTTATTGGATTATGCGGCGAGGCCGCGAAGCAGCTATAACTATTCAGTGTCGTCTTTTGTGTTATGGAAAAACTTGTTCTTGAACCCATGTAGTGTGAAAGTGTTGTTTATTTTTGCAGTTTAATGTTACATATGTACACATATTATCGCCGGCGCATGCGCAGCGGCTGTCATCTCATCGCACACTGCGCGCCCTCCCCTCTTGCACACGCCGCGTTGTTAGGACGAACAATGCAACACTTCGGACTCACTTCTCGGTCCCCAGCACATTATGCTGATACTAGATACCGCAGAAATGAATTGACGTTTCTATCTTTATACTTAAAATTTTTCATTGATACGCAAGAACCGTACGTACCGGGAATTAAATTAAATATCCCACTGTTTGTCATATTTGAGATCTGACCCGTTGATCTAAGTATTGGAGTCTTACAGTAGTGTTCGATTAAGAATTCAAAATAATTTACGAGTCGCGAGCGTTTGTGTATTTTACAGATAGCTATAAGAGTGGTCAACGGAACCCATCCAGGCTTAAACAGCCTACTGGAGACTAATGTTTATTTGGACATATTTATGGCTATAGTTCCGCTTTTTGTGCAGATGGAAATATGTGTGGCGGATCGCACGTCTGCGTGAGATTTCGGACACCTCTCCGCTTACTAAATTTAATATCGTCGGCCTTTACGGCTTGGACGTACCAAAAAAAACTATGAAATCGCCATTGTGTCGGCGACACGGACGGCAGTTCGCGCCTACCGCCACTCATGAAAATCATTTTGTTTTTGTTTCAAAATGTATGTTTATGATAACACCTGTTTCGCTGATGCCTCCGCGATCAGTGTCACTCGGGGCTTGTTTCGATTTTTTGCCAATTTAAAGAATATAAAGAGCCCGCATCGCGGACTAATTTAACCGCTGTTCACGGAGTTACGCATTCTATCACCGCTGTTTAGACAAGCCGGGCCTATGTGTTTCGTTTATGGATACACCGTGTTGATATCTGTTATTGTTGTGTGCATACATTAACCGCTTCACTTTGATGTTTTTAATCTTTCGTTAGGCACTTTGTAAGTGTCAATAATGCAATACAGAACGAGAATTATGTAGGTAATACTTTAATAGCAATTTATTTCAATGTTTTTACGTAATTGCTCTCCGTACTTTTTACGTTCGTTCTCTTATGTAAGCTCTGATATTCAATGTATTTATTACCACGTACATAAAGTATATAATATTACTTGTGTCAATATTACATAAGGCTCACCACCTATTCTATGATGGGACGTAAACGTAACCGGTGAAATGTGGGAGTGTACTACACTCCTCTGCCCAACTCTGCGGGGATTACAGGCGTGAAATACATTATTTATATTATATAAACGTAACATCACGCCTGTCATCCCCGAAGAGATAGGCAGAGGAGTGTAGTACACTCCCACGTCTCACCAGTTACGTTACCTCCCAATATGGAATAGGTGGTGAGTCTATTGCCATACACCGGGCACGAGTCCGAGCCACTACTAGAAATTATATACTATATAACATTATAATTATATCGTCACGCTTGGTCTTTTACGGGGCGGATTAATACTATGCAAAAATATACTAATTATATTGAATTTAAATTACATATTTATTAACATAATGAATAAACTCGAGTAGTTTTGACTTCATACCTATTGGTTTAGGGGTGGGTGGCAAATGAATTGGATTCAAAATCTTTATTCATCTTTACCTTAAGCCTAGCGGACCCCAACCACTACCCATTTTTATAACTAAGTACTAATTATACAGTCATAGGCAGTTGCAGGGTAAGGTACAAGACGTTCAAACAAAACCTTTTTTACGTAACATCACGTCTGTAATCCCCGAAGAAGTAGGCAGGGGAGTGTAGTACACTCCTACATTTCACCAGTTACGTTTAAACCTTCTTTTAATATGACATATCTAGCATAAATCATAAAAAAATGTTAATACTGGGTTAAATTAGTTTTCCGTGGGCTGCTCTGCACATTTAATCCCGGGATCCCTGAATTAAAGTTTTGTAATTCTGCAATAAAACAAACATTTCCTTATAGCAAATACTTGAGAGGTAAAATTGCAATGTAATTATTATTGTAACTAATTGGTAAGGTATGAGTTACAGTTTATTTTATCAATAAAATAGAAGGATGATACCTGTACGTGCAATATTTTTGAAAATGTCATAGCTATAGCCGTATTTATGTAGCATACAAGCCTCAAAAATGTTAATTTTTTTTTGTTCGCTCATTACCTAAAAACTTATACAATTATAACTTATCATCGGGGATAAGATACTCATATAAATGGGATATTTTTACGGGTAAAAAATTTCGACTGCCTCATTGGTCAAGTGGTTGCAATGTGCGACTGTTGACGGAGAGGTCTTGGGTTCAATTCCCGGGTCGGGTACTATTGGAATTTCTAACTTAGAATTTATACTTGAAATTCATAGTAGTGGTTCGAATCTGGGTTTTAGTCCCGGTATACGACAACAGGCTCACCCTCTATTCGTTGGTGAGCCTAAACGTAACTGGCAAAACGTGGGAGTGTAATACACCCTTCTGCCTACCTCTTCGGGGACCACAGGCATATTGAAAGAAATCTTATTTCTACGAGAGCGCCAGCGAAATCACAGATGGCAAGTAATACTAATACTCGTATTCATGGCAGCCATTTTTAGAATCTACCCGCGCTTGCTAATTCTGAATAAGTAGAAGTGAGTGACACTATATAGTTATTAAAGATAATTCAATTCCACTACCGTTACTTCATCATAATCATCACTAGCTTTTCCCAGTCTAACGTTGAACATAGGCGTCACTTGAGGGAGATTTGTCCATAATCCCCACGCTGGATATGTGGGCTGGAAATCGACTGTCACTTAATATTTTGGAATCCAATTAAGTACCCGCAAGATATAAATGTTTTGTGCACTTGTCTATATTGCATAAGTTAAATGTACGTCTCAACTGTACAAACCATTTTTCGTGCCATTACAGATACAAACTGAACGCCTATTCGTTTTGCTTTACGGCGACGTCGCTAGCTTCGTAATGGGACAATGAATCAAGGTATTTCATATTTTGCAGCGATATGCATTATAAATCAATCGTATAAATCTTAGTTTATGTCAACTATAATGATGCGGTTGTCAAAGGGCGGCCGCCGCGACCACGGTCCAGCTTTTTGCATAATTACGAGCAAGGAATGTCGTCCCTTTAATATGATAACAAAGAAAGATGACCGGGTATATGATTGGAGAAATTTATGGCCGTCTGAAGACAAGCGGATTAGGTCGGAGGCTGTGGGAACCGGGAATTGTTTGTTTTCGAAAAAATTCTTTACGACATCCGAATTGTTAATTCGCGCGTTTTACTCATATTCGAGTGCACATTAAAGGTTTTTGGATGGGTTATAATTATATGAAATGCGTTGTTGTATTAGGTATTTAGTGCTTTATTTTATAAGGGGAACAAATATTGTATGTGTCCTCTTTTGTATCTGACCATCTGCGTTAAGCGCCTTTCATTCGGAACCAAACTGAGTTGAAACCAATTATGACTATGGAAGCATAAAATTAAGTCAAAATGTGAAATCTTTATTGTGTCGGAATGGAAAAAGTAAGTATGATGTCCTGAAATAAGTATCTATCAATTTAAAATAGACGAATTCAAGAACGTGCGTAAGAAATATATTTGGTTTTTTATAGTCAAATATCTTTCAAGTAAAAACCTATTTTAAAATAGTTGTAATGTTAAGCTTGAAGAATGTACAAGATTCGATTAAAATTAAAAAATAATGAAACGTTATTCAATTTGGAAGGAAACAATTATTAATATTTGTAGCCACTCTATACGCCGTATTTAGGTCAGATTTATCTACAAAATTTGAAAAAATATTCTGTTAAGTCAATTTTCCAAATCGATAAAGATTATCGACATCACCAATTACGTACTTTGTCATTCGAAACTTCAATGCCTATTAAGTAATAAAACAGAAATATGTTAAAAGGGTATTTATAATAGATACAGCGAAATGTAAAACTACTTAAAAATATAATTAATTTCCGTCAATCATTTATGTTTTTACAATCAATTTAATTGATATTCAAATTTTACAATGCGAAATGAATTGTTCAAACCAGTTTGGGAGAACACGTCATCGTTATTGTGGAAGGAAACCGCCAATGTAGAATCGTATTGCAGATTATCTTATAAAACAGTGTGAACAAAGGTAACAAGAATACAAATATGTCTATGGGCCCGTTCAAATTGATAAACCACATGATAACAGATAGTGAAACTTTCCTTAACGTATCCACGAGTTATATATTCTCGAAACACAATCCATAAGAAAGCGCTACAATAATCGTACATTTCTCTTGACAATGTTCCTTTGAATATAGAGAGTTAAGGCGTACAGATACTATGTCGAAGATTTGTATACTCAGCGCTAAGAGACCAGCATTGCGTGATTACCTCCTCAAGGCGACCGCTTGAAAAATAGACTTTCCTACAAAGAAATATAAGGAGAATTTCACCTTTCGCCAAACTCGACCCTGTATCTCATTGCAGATAGCCCGATGACTCGCAGGCGCTTTTGTGAAGGTAAATTAGTACGTACTCAAATGTCATCGTTTACTATGATATCGCAATCAAAATTGACGTGGGAAATATGCTCGTTTGTGACTGAGACCGCGCAGCTTGCGCCTATAAATTTTACAATGAATTACAGAAATAGTCTACTAGGCTTTGACGTTGCATAATTCAGTATATTAACTGAATGTCACTGCGACATTACGTATACGCTAGTTATTGAAGCTAGGTACTGCATGTTTGTCATTTCCGTATTAAAATAACTTGCGTGTTGTCGTTGAGTAAAATTTTCCTAGAATGATTAAACGTGGCTCAAAAACGCCTCCGCTCCATCTCGTAAGTTATCTGTGGTGAGACATTTGCAAAAGAAAGCCATTCCGCCATATGTAAACGCAGCAAAAAAGTATGTAAGCTTCATATACGAATAACTGGACAGGCTGACGGACAGGTAGCACTGTGTCCGGGAGCGCATAATACGGGATGTGAGCGGTATGGCGAGTCCAGCTTCCTGTTTCAATTCTCAGTTTTTTAAACCAATAAGGCCATATGCATTACAGATAAGCGACTCTTTATAAATTGTAACTAACACTCAAATTCGTAGCCTAGTTCATGGCTCAAATTGATTTTAGCTTGTAATATTATATCTTCACACCCGGTTCCTTATAGGGTGGGCAGAGAGCTTCGAGATATAAGTATTTCTATCCTTACAAAATTGACGTCTTCTACATTCATTATTCTCTTCATAAATGGACGCCCATTTCGGAGACTTCTGAATCAGTATCTTCAATATTAAGCTTTTTATCGTTCCACTCTAACACACGGGTTCCTCAACGAGAAAAGGCCATACTCCGCCACGCCGGCCTTGTACACGTTGGTAAACTTTACACGCTTAGGTGTGCGGGTTTTCGTATGATGATTATAACTGCAATAAACTCAAAATTTTTACCAATATTGCATTTTTTTTATAGACTCCTATTATTACTGTTAAAACCTTTGCAGATATATGTAGTAATAGATTGCCTAGAGAAGTGAACACAACAGTATAGTATGCAGATATCCCATTATTACAATATATCCTACTAATTGTAAGTAGTAGGAATTACAAAATTATAATGGGGTGTGATAATGGATCAATGACGTGTTCCACCATGCGTTTAGAGGAAGAGTTGTTAGAGTTTCTATCGCTAAGGTCCAGTGATATAAGTCCACTAAGTTTTTCCTAGGTTAGTCCATTCAGTTATGAACTTTCAGTTGTCACCCACTCGTCAATTGGCTGTGACTGCTGTCCCTACAAAGGAATAATTAAAAACAAAAATAATTACCTACCTAGTATTGTAACATGATACAAATTTCTATAAATACCCCACATCTTATCTTGAGAGAGAATCTTAAAAAACAAACATGCACTCGTATTTCCAACTCAAAAACAAAATTTAAATCTCGATGTTCAAGTAAAAGGAAATGCAAAGCCATCATTTTTAATAAGACAAAATGATGAACCTATAAATCTTCTTTGTTTCTTTAACGATTGTATTGTGGAAGAAAAAGAGAAAAGTGTGTATTTTGCATCGCACTCAGAGGTAGACAGATATACGCCTCAACGATATAATATATTCGTTATTATGCGCCGAGAACAGAATATAAAAGTCTCAAAGGGAACATGATTGTATTTTCTTATAAAGAGCCTGCACTTTGCTTGCAAAATTGACATCCAAATCAGATTAATCCAATCAATGAAAATTTATGACGCACCCGAGAGCGAGCTCCGTGCCATTGAGAGATCTGAGCCTCTGCTAATCAGTTCCCAACAACTGTAACCTACCTGCGTGCCTGCCACCGCCGGCGGACTAGTCTTTTGTGTTTTATATGTCACAACAAAACGATACAAACCGCAGTCTAGACGGCCGCAGCACCTAACATTGTATGATCACGATTGACACATGCTAATTTGATTTGCTCACCTATTTTCGTATTACGCGCAGTGACGAACAAAAAGTAGACCAATCTGTATGGCTGACGAGCCAAACAATGTCACACTGGCGGTGGAGTTCAACGGAATTATTCCGAAATTTGCCAACGTCTTCAAAAATCGCACAAGGCGTGTTTTTGCGGCAATTACAGGGACGTGCGGAGCGGTCGCCTGCTCGCAAACATTCTTTGATTTATACGTCTGCTTTGGACCACGATGAGAGTAAAATATGAGACGACTCATCAAATATTCAGCCCTTTTAGGCTGCGGGAACAACTCTTAATACTCATTATAATAAAAACACAATAGTTCATGTTTAGCTATACATGATACAAAAGTGTATAGAGTGTGTGTATATCAGAGGCATTTTGAAACTTATTATAATCACTTTTACATCGATTTATAGATCTTGATATTTGTGTAAAAAATATTTTTCTCTAAGGTCACAATTATAATTGTCAAAGATAATTATCTTATAAAAATGAAGCAAAACTGCATGCAGTATTTCATAGTATCGTCTAAATACCAGGAGTCTAAATATCAACTTATAGCTTCTAAAAGGGTGAGCAGGCTTAACAAAAGATAGATGTAACTAAGTGATTTCATTCGCTACTAAAATAGTGTGAAAGGTTTGATATTTTTCTTAAATAACTGAAGTAGTTACACGGTTTACAAATTAGAACATTTTTCAAGATAACAATTTTATTTACAACGTAAAATAACATGATAGTAAAAAGTGTGTAATGTTGTACTATTTAATGTGTGTGTATCATCCAATGACAAATACCGCCAAGTAATGCAGTATAAGCATTTCATTTAAAATGAACCAAAGGCTGATAAAAAAATGTAACATTACATTGTTTAATGTCTCTAAACCAACCAATGAGAAAAATGCCATTCGATGACACAGTGGTCCAAAATGCAGTGTCTAATCATCTTCGCCCGTGTAACGAAATGACTATATTTAGTACTAAAATCGATGACGATCATATCCAAAATAGTTTTTAACATTTTGATAACTTTTAAATTTAAATTGTTATACAGTTTACAAAGTACGACATATTGCAGGAACAATTTCATTTAAAGTGTATATAACAATGACAAAATACCATCCAATGACAAAATACCATCCAATAGCAAAAATCCCATCCAATGACAAAATATCATCCAATGACGCACAGATCCAAAATGCAGAGTATCTAAACGTCTCCGCCCGTGTAACACCGGTGGACAATAATTCATCTGGCTCTCTTGTCACATGATCCGCGCGCAGATTCATCTTTAATTGGGTGAACCGACCCGCACCGTCCTTTTCGTTCTCAGCCTTTATTAGGACCACGATGCAACGTAGCTTGAAATAAATTCTGCATACTAAGTATTAGTTCTATAATTTTTAATATTACACAGCCAATGGTGTGAGTTAATTTGGGCATAAACAACGAGCGTGTTCTATGGACATTTCGTACCCAACGTTCATGTTGTTTTAATATTTTTGTTTTGCCACAATTATTATATTGTCACGTCTGGTCCCTTATTGGTTTTATAGGGAGCACCAAAATCAAATATTTTTATTCTTACAGAACTGTCTTGTTTTAGATAATAGTATTATAATATAATGACAAATATAGATTAACGCTTTCGTATGTAGCTCGAAGTCTGGATTCATGCCCAGGCATGTACGCCAATAGGCTCACCCCTTATTACTTAGGACGTATAACTGATGAATAATGGAAGTAATAGATTCGTCTGTCTACCCTTTCAACAAAATATAGGCGATATGTTATGACCGTTATGCTGCCACACAATCGCGTACCTTTTCATTTATAGATCGGATCAAATATGTTTTATGACTTATTAAGAGTATCGCCATATCGGAGCAAGTATAATACCGAGCATGTCGGGTTGTTTCGCGTGTGTCAATCTACGACCATTTACGCTACTTTCATGGCTGTGCCTGTGTCGCATAACTCAAATCAATATTTATGAGCTTATTACAACATTATTTATGTCCGTGGTACTGGTTATATTTTCTCTTCATGTGCGACAGTGCTGCGGCGACGGATTCGCTGCTAGTTGTCTCATTAACGAGCGTTATTATAAGCGTACCTATGACCTACTCAAAATTTACAAATATTTATGTACGTAAAATCACGCATGTAATCCCCGAAAAGGTAGGCAGGGGAATGTAGTACACTTGCAGGTTTCACGTTTGGGTCCCAACATGGAATGGATGGTGAGTCTATTGCCATACACCGGGCACAAATCCGGACTCCAAATCACTACTAGAAATACTAATTTTAGAACAATCCAATAGTACTCGACCCGGGATTTGACCCCAGGACTTCTCG
>DWEG01000537.1:0-10783 GCA_018245845.1 Apyrrothrix hygieia | reverse complement strand
GGTTACAGGCATGATGTTAAGTTGTAATTGAGCAGCATGGTTGACTATAGCCATAGACCATATTATAAGGGGAGACCCGTGTCCAACAGTGGAAGAACAATCAGTTGATGATAATGATGATGGGATTTATAAGGCAATTCTAATTCTCATCGTCGAAATTTGTTACATTCGAATAATACCTTTCATCTGGGATAAAAGTAATCATTGGTAATCTGAGTCCTAATAGCGGACCTAGAATACGTAATTTGTATATGTAACTGAATTTAATTCCCAATATTACTTTCTCGTTACATTTATAAATTCGTATTTTTTCTCAATTACACTTGATCCTACTTTCGTGCTTTAAAAGTTATGTTGATCCATCTTAATCTTATCGAAAACTTGTATCTGCTATGTAGTAATATTGTGTTGTAACGACTTTTGGCAACTTTTATCGAAAATATAGGTAGTTACGTAGTTATGTGGACAACTTATGCGTAATGGATAATAAGTTTAGTTTTGTTTAGTGATAGTTTTGTGGTTGAGTTCTCCCTCCCACTCCGAAAATCCTGGATTCAAATCCTGACACCTATCTCTTACGCTATATATTTGTTTGTTAAATTAAAATGTTATCTGAAGTAAAATATCGTGAGGAAATGACCATGAACATATTCCTTTTAGTTCTCCATAAGGTTTTCTAGGACATGTGAGTTCTACCAATTATTACTTGCCCAGCGTTGCAGGCTATTGTCTTACCTCTTTTTACTACCTATCAGGTCACAGGTCACAGGTCTTGGGTTCAAATCCCGGGTCGGGTGCTATTGGATTTTTGTAACTTAGATTTTCTAGTACAAATTTCTATTAGTGGCTAGGAATCTGGATTAGTGCCCGGTGTTTAGCAATAAACTCACCACCTATTCCATATTGGCACGTATACGTAACTGGTGAAACGTGGGAGTGTTCTACGCTCCTCTGCCTACCTCTTTGGATATTACAGCCGTGGTGTTACGTTTGTTACGTTTCTTTTCACTCTTAAAAGAGACCTGTGTCCAACAATGAAACGACGCTGATAATGTTTTGTCAACAAGGTATTGTGTAATGATGATTAATTTTCGGATAATTCTTTTCTATGAAGAAATCATTTGATATTCTTGTTTAATATATTATTAATAATAGTTACGAGTTTGCATTGTCAATGTAATAAAAAGAAGAAACATTACATTAAAAGGCCTTGAGGCCTCTTTTAACAATAGCTCCATGAGACATGTCTTTACGAAGGCGGAGTCCTTTTGAAATTCAACGCTTGAGGCAGATGTGGGACATGACAATTTTTGCGGTGAATCTTGGAAGTACGTTTTCTTCCAAGCGCCTAGGAGACAAAATAATTATAATCATTTTACTTAGAGCTAGTTTTCCGTCGTGACTTTGTTTATCTTAATGAGCTAGAAAAGGTATCTTGTAATCGACAGACTCGAAAATTTTATATTCCCTTATTAAGAACCTTATGACTCGAATGATGATGAGAATGAAATGCATAAGCGCAAAGATATATCCTACAAACCTAAATGTGAATTTCAAAATATTTCAACTGACACTATGCCTAAAAAGGTGAGCACAGTGAGCGTTATTTATTTTTAAAGTAGGTATTTATTTTTAAAGTTTCATAATTGAGTTGTCTGAACTTTGTTAAATGTGCAGTTTCTGAGTCAGGCGGAGGAGGCCGCGAGGCGGGTTGCGGGACGACGAGCGGGAAGGCACAAACCGGTTCTTTCAAATACTATTTGGTGTGTATCTGCTCTAGTTGCGGCGCACGAGAGCATTTTGATAAGATCCGACGATGGAAATATCAGTATATATTATATAAGTGTACATACAAGTGAAAAGGGAAACTTCACCTACCTATAGGTATTTTATTACAATCATACAAATAAAAATTAGTTGCTGGAAGCTTTTTCAATTTAAATAAAATTCAAATTAAAATTCGCCTACCGGTTTACGCTTGTTGTTATATCAGACTTTTTAAATGCAACCCATCTTATCTTGTAGTGCTTTGGCGTTGCCGAAAATGAATTTTAACTTTGATCTTGCTAGCCTCGAAGCATACTCCATCATGCTCCATCGGAGCATGTTCCATCGGGCACAAGGGGAAGCACCATTTAACTTTAGGTAAACCGGGAGTTCACTGGTTTGCCTGCTTGCGAAAATTCCAAAACGAATTTTATCCTATACGCTCCTAAGCTCCAAAGGGCCTACCCAATTTATATCAATCATAAATCCTAGTATATACTAAATCGGAAATAAATTGCGAAAGGTCCATCCCTTGCACCCTCGTTAATACAATCAAAGGGGCTCGCTCATACTCCCTTGCAAAGACAGATTAGCGCGTGAGATGTCGACATCTTAACTCAATTCCTTTGTGTGCAGTTTTCGCAAGGGATCCTATTTTTGGGGGTGCGGATTTATGTGACAAATGCAGTTTATGGGGTAGCTTTGATTTAGGTGTAATTTCAATCGTATTATGGTTTTATTATTATACTTGGATATGCGTTTGCTTCTTACATACGTATGTTTATGCGGACACTAGTTTAGTCGTTTTAAATTTGAAATTGCATTTGTGATTTTTAACCGTCACTTATGAGATAATTCAATACGAATGTAAGAGGGTAAACGAAAATTTAATTAAACATTTCTAGACAATAACAAGTACAATTTCTACTGCTTAATAATGTAATATTCCTAGATCTTCAAAGCTATCATAAATAGATGTCTTAAGACATAACCACCAAATATAATTTTACGAATTACAAGTGAGCTGGACAATCGTTCCCTTTTGCACCAAAAAATTATCGTAATCGACGGTAAGCCCGATCATATAGTGCATTGTAATTGTTTAAGCAGAATGGTGAGTGCGTAAAAAGCTTTAATGAAAAGCTACTTTTTATTATACGAACAAGATCTTTCAATTTATTTTGTAAAGAGAGATTAGTGAAGGACTTAAGGCATCTCGACTAAATTCCTTTATGAACGGTCCGTATGGAGTTTAACTGGAGGGACCCGAAATTAGGGGAGGAAATAACCCCGACAAATGCATTTTACGAGATTATAAATATTATTTTTTTGCGACACATTTAGTTTTAGTTTTACAATGCATCAATTAATCACGGTACGTTAATTTTACAAATTAAATCACCAATTAGATGATATGCAATATTCACATGTTTAGTTTATTAATTTGATGTCCAAGTTGCGCGAGGCGCGGTGATGAACGCACGCGTATACGATTATTTCTTGTGTGTTTGACATTATTTCTATAAATTGCACAGTTTTAAAGTGTTTATTTTATATTCGTGAGAATGGCGGACGGTGAAGAGGAAGAAAACTTAGGCGATGTGGAATTAACATCAAATGCAGAAAGTTCTGGCCACACGGAATTTACATTAGTAAGCGAAATAGTTGGAGATAAAATAAATAATGAGAATGTTGGTAGGATTGTGGAGAAGAGAAAAGAAAGGGAAGATGAAAATATAGAGGACGATGAATTCATTACTGTTATGAGAAGAAAATCGAGACGTATAATTAGAAGTGAATCGCCGGAGACGGTAAAAAATAAGGTGGTAGATTTAAAAAATAATGGAGACTCTCAATACACAGATAATTATGAAGTATGTGTCACATCTTTGGACGCCTTACCTAAACAAATAGCAATGGCCAAGTTATTAAAGTTTGAGAATATTTTGAACATCACTAGGGTAAAATACAAAAGTCCATTTAAAGTACTCATTCAATTTAATAACAAAAAAGATGCTGTTAATTTATTAGATTGTAGTAAATTCAAAGAAAAAGGATTTAAATGTCAATTAACCCAAGAACTAACTTTATCATATGGTTTGGTAAAAGGTGTTGATTTAGATTTGAGCGAAAAAGAACTTATGGAAATATTTGAGTCGAACGCTGAAATTTATTCTGTCAGAAGATTAAAACGCCTAAACTTAGATGGAAAATGGGTGGATAGCGAATCTATAAGAATATGTTTTAAAAGTAATGTCTTGCCGACTTTTGTCTATGCATATAATTGTCGATTCAAAGTGGATTACTACGTTTTCCCAGTAACGCAATGTAGGGGATGTTGGCAATTCGGGCATTTTTTAAAATATTGCCCTTTAAAGAAAATGTTATGCCCCAAATGCGGCGGTGAACATTTGAATTGTGATATCCAGCATTTTAAGTGTTTAAACTGCAAGGGTGAACATCTTGTTTTAGACAAAAATTGCCCTTTTTATTTGAAAGAAAAATTAATCAGAGACGTCATGAGTAAGGAGCAAATAACATATCGCAAAGCCCTACAATTAATCCATGAGGCAAAACAAAGAGGTGACGGAGGAAATCGACGAAAAAGTGATCAAAACATTGCTCACTCCCAGCATGTTCACATAGTAAACGGTGCCCAATCTTATCGGGACAAAGTTGTCTCATCCGTATATCAAGAGGAATTGTTGAATGAACAGGGGTTTGTAGAGGATCCTAAAAACAAGACCTACAAAAAGGGGACGGACTCTCAAAATCCTATAAGGAAATACAAGATACGAATGAAAGATCGACAATATTCTTGTGCTGAAGAGTTTATGGAAACCGAGCAAGAGAAACCTCAGAAGGAAGCACGCAATGCCCAAAAAACCGAGGAAATGAAGTATAGATTTGAATTTAAGAAAGTATGGATGGAAATAAAAAGAATAATTGTGTCCAAAGATAAGTTAGAAGATAAGTTTTTTTCTGTGGTAAAAGTTATTACAGGAGAAGTAAAGAAGTTTTTGACAAACATATTATTTCATGGAGTTTTGTTAGAACAAATATTGAATTACATAAATGGCTAACTTGGCTAAACATTTCAAGTTAAATATTTATCAATGGAATGCTCAAAGTTTAAGGTCAAAAATTCTCAGTTTTATAGATTTATTGGCAAGAGAAAATATTCATGTAACAATTGTAAGTGAAACATGGCTTAATGATAATTTAAGACTTAATGTAAACGGATATAATGTCTACCGTGCGGATAGATATGACTCTTATGGAGGGGTTGCAATTATGGTTCATAGATCAATTCCATCTAATATACATCCATTTCATTTAAATAATTCAGGCATAGAAATTTTATGTGTTAAATTGTTTAATTGTAAAGACTTAGAATATGTTTTATCTATTTATTGCCCTTCTTCAGTACGTACACAATTGTTAGACTGGGATACACTTTTTTCTGCATTTTCTTCAAAGACCCTTATTGCCGGGGACTTTAATGGCCACCACACGAATTGGTCTATTAAAACTGACTTGCGAGGTACTCAAATTATGGATTCGGCACTTGATAACGGCTTCATATCTCTTAATAACGGTGCTACTACAAGATTAAAGCTGGTTAATGGAAACACACAGAAGACTTCGCCGGATATTTCCTTCGCTTCATCTGACCTGGCAATTAACTTTGTTTGGCAAGTGTCAAATGAAAACTTAGGAAGCGACCATCTTATAATTAAACTTTCACTTAATTTAGAAAACAATTTTAACTTCATCCAAACACGCAATTTTAAGAGGGCAAATTGGGAAGGCTACCAACAAAGTATTGCTGAAAACCCTATTAGTTTTAGTGATGGTTGTGCTAACTTGCAAGATATGTATGATCTTTTTATTAGGCAAATTTATACGACAGCTGATATTTATATTCCTTATAAGAGGCACTACAACAAGCCGGATAACAGATTCTCCCCAAAAGAATATTGGAGCCCTGAGTTATCTAAGGCAGTTGCTCAACGTAGACTGGCTTTGGGCACTTTCCGACGTAATCCAACTCCTGAAAATCTGAATATATTACGGACTCTAACACGGGAAACCCATGTCCTTATACGTAAAGCAAAATTTCTTAGCTGGCAAAACTTTTGTAATTCAATAAACGAAGCAACATCCGCCTCGGATTTATGGCGCCGTATGAGATGGATGAAAGGTGTAAGACAAAAAAACTTGAACTTCTCTATTGAAAAACAGAGGGAACTTTTGTCTTCTCTCGCTCCTGACTATGCTGCAAATGTTATGCCAGTCTTTTCCTCAAGAAATCAGGTTTTAGAATCTGAATTCTTGATGCAAGAACTGAAAAGCAGTTTGAAGAAAAGGGATACGGCGCCAGGAGAAGATGGGATAACTTATTCTATGATTTATCACCTGCCAGACACAGGGAAACAATTTTTGCTCCGATTGTATAATAATATTCTAAATTTCGCTGTGGTCCCGCAGCAATGGCGGAATGTGCAAATAGTTACTATACCTAAAGCCAGTTCCAATTCTAATATCCAACCCAAATTAAGATCTATATCCTTAATGTCATGTCTATGTAAAATTTTCCATTTAATGTTATTCAGGCGCATAGAATGGTACATAGAGAAAGAAAAAAAATTGTCGCCGCATACAATTGGGTTCAGGAAGTCACAATCCTGCCTTAATGCTCTGTCCCATTTAATCACCTATATTCAAATTGGGTTTTCAAGAAATATTCCAACTCTTGCTTGTTTCTTAGACATTGAAAACGCCTATAATAATGTCACAATTGATGTTGCAAAGAAATCTTTAGATAAGCTTCATGTAGGCTCCAAAATCTGCTCATACCTCTGGTCATTTTTGAGTGAGAGATATCTAAATATGAGATCTAATAACGGAGAAAATAAAATTTCAAGAAAGACCTGCAAGGGTCTTGCTCAAGGAGACCCGCTGTCCCCATTAATCTTCAATCTAATAACACGCAATATATGTCATCAAATGCAAAACGTGTCATGCTTACAATATGCTGATGATTTCGTCTTATTTATCAGGGGCAAGGATTTAAAAAAATGTGAAAGTCAAATTCAAGATAGTTTGGACGTAATAATAAAATCTTTAGATGAATTAGGTCTAACAATTTCTCCAATCAAGTCGAAGTACTGTATATTTAGCAGAGGTAAAAGAAGATTGTGTCCTACTTTAAAAGTAAATGGACAAATATTAGCGAGGTCGAATTGCACTAAATATTTAGGAGTATGGTTGGATGAGAGCTTACGTTGGGGAAAGAATATTAACGAGATTAAACATAAATGTTCTAAATTTCTTAATATGTTGAAGGTTTTGGCTGGTAACACTTGGGGGGTACACATTAAACACCTGCGAAGATTGTATATATCGCTTATTAGGAGTAGAATAGATTACGGGAGCTTTTTATATGACTATGCCGCTGAAACACACGTTAAAAAACTTGATAAAATTCAAAATCAAGCGCTTAGAGTCGTGGGAGGTTTCATTAAAAGTACTCCTATTCACGTAATGGAGTGCGAATTAAATCTAATGCCCTTATTTTTAAGAAGACAATTTTTGGCCTATAAGTTTTTCTTGAGAAGTGTATCCTGGTCTAACAATGTGACTGTTAATCTGATATCGGATTTAAATGCTTTATGTCATATACGGTATGTATTTATTTATTGGATTACTAACGCAAAAATCAGCAAGTACAATTATAAAATACAGAATGTCTTATATGGACTATTGCTAACTGATCTCACAATTACAAGGAATCACAACATGCACTACTATCTTTCCTGCGCCTTAATTTATTACAAAATTATATAAATTATACTATGTTTACTTTTACAACTTTAAAGTTTTTTAATTTTAACAGTGCTTACTAAATTTCAATTGACTAACATTTTTTTTACTTATTATTTACTAACATTTTATTATTTACTAATTTTAGTAGTACATATTAAAGTTAAATTTACTAACATTTTTATTCAACATTTTTATTTACTAACATTTTTATTTAACATTTTTATTTACTAACATTTTTATTTTCTAACATTTTATTATTTACTAACATATTTATTAACTAACATTATTATTATTTATTGTAACTATAATAAAAAACCTTTATTTATAAGTATACTCAACGATGTACAAGAATTGGAAATAGCTTCATCAAATATGCTATAAATGTTTAGTCTAGATACCTGAATTTCAGGCATTGATCTGCAAAAAAATATCAGTAGTGACCTTGAATGTGTAAAGGGACACAAAAATAAAATAGAACCTAACATCCTATTAAATAATTTAATATTAGAAATTTGTACAAAGTATAGCAGCTGGAATATTTTTTTTACAGACAGTCCTAAGGGCGTTCAAGGAAAGTAGACTGGATTTTACTATCCAAATTTAGGGGTAGGAATGGGTTTTAAAATAAATAGCCATATGACTATAATGTCGCTAGAACTCATTGCAATCTTTCAAGCTATCTCATATGCCGCCAATGAAAGATTAAATAAAATAGTTATTTTTTCTGACAGCAAAAGCGCTGTGCAACATCTGGCTCGTTGTGCCTCTGGTATCAGAGGTACATCGATAGCCTATGATATCTTAAATATTATTCATCAGTTCAACAAAAAAGGCATCACTTTTAGATTGCAATGGATTCCATCACACATTGGAGTTAGGGGCAACGAGGAGGCTGATCGTATTTCAAAATTAGCAGCATTAAACGGTATAGAAATTGATTTCTACCCAGACTATTTAGATTACATCCCTAAATTCAAAACGAAATGTTATAATCTTTGGAAACATTATTTTAGTGATATGTCCAAAACAAAAGGCATTTGGTACAACACCATTCAATGTGAGCCATCTCGTTACCCTTGGTTTGATGATAATTGCTACAGTAGAAAATATGTTAAAACAGCTTTAAGACTACGCTCAGGACATTTTCCATTGGCAAAATTTGCATTTCTAATGAAAAAAGCAGATTCTCCAAATTGTGTCATTTGTAACAGCACTGAAGACATATCATATCTGTTAATGGACTGTATACAGAACCAAAAGGAAAGACAGGAATTTTTAACGCACTTTAAACTGAATAAATTAGATGTAGGTTTGAGTCAGTCCATTCTGTCATGTCCGAAGACTGATGTAGCGAAAGGGCTCTGTAATTTAGCAACCATCACCTACGTATGGGAGCTACATTAAAAAAAAAAATTAAATGTGTGTGATGTCTCGTGCATGATACAATAGGGTTGGTATATCCTTGTGGAGTAACGCCCTATAAAAAAAAAAAAGAATCGTTAGTTTAATGTTGCACTGGTTGCACCAGTAACTATTAGGCTCCTTACATACAATTTTGAAACAATAAATCACTAAAATTTTATGTAAATAAATAATGCACAAATATACCCAATAGCTCAGATATTTGCATCAGGCAAATAGCCGAGCTTAATGAAAACATTCTCATTACCTAAAATTTGAAAGATATCAGATACGTAATTAAATTGCCACAAGTTACCTGCAAGAAGAACGGAAACAGCATACTGAAGTTTTGTATTGAGGTCACAGTTAATGCAGTTCCTATTATGATGTTCAGAAAACGAGGACTCGATAGAAGCGAAATGTCGAATAACTCGTATATTTTTCTCAGCAACGTTTTCCTTTGTTTAGGTTCTTCAACCATTTTATTTTCTGCAAAGTTACATCACAGTATAGTTATAAATAGAACTGATCTCTAAGAGTCAATGTATTGATTTATACGCCTCTGATAGGAACGTATTGCGCCCTTTCTGCTAACAGATGTTGAAATATTAGGTATTAAATGTTTCAACTACTTCCAGTTTTGATTTGCTAGTGATTCTCCATTATATTTTATTAAAAATTATTTTTCAAAAATTTAGAAATTCTAGTAGTGGCTGGAAATCTGGAATTATACCCGGTGTAAGGCAATAAACTCACCGCTTATTCAATAATGGGACTTAAACGTAACTAGTGAAACGTGGGAGTGTAGTACACTCCTATGCCTACCTCTTCGGGGATTACAGACGTGATGTTACGTTTTTATATCTTCAATTATACATATTTCCAGTATTTGCATCAGAGTTATTTATGTCATTAGTTACTTTCAAATTAATATTTGATTACCTTTTAGGTCTTCGCCCAAGACTTTAGTCTTTTCAATTTGCAATTCCTTGTGACTTTGAGACATGTTGTTAATGAGAGATTCCTGCTTCTCATTCCCATTTGCAATAGTCGGCAGAGTTGCTCGTCTTCCATTTTTATTGGCAACGTCGCTGGAATTTGTGTTTGTTATTATATCTTTGTGTTTCTCTTCCAATAAATGTGCTGTCTCATCTATCACTATCTCTTCTTCTACTTCTTTGATATGCCACTCTATCGGCTGAATCAACATCGTACCTGCTATCTAAAAATAATTCGAAATCGGCGCCTTGTTTAATCGCGATATTATCCATTCTAGTTACTCATTGATGTCAACGAGTACAGCCTACGCAAAATGTCTACTATTTAACTCTGGTCTGTCTTACCCCGTGCAAGCTTAACGATGAAAGTAGCATGCAGGCGCCTCGAAAGCCATAGTTTTCCAAAAAGTATCTAATTATATGCGGCATAAGGGTCTGCCCAACCCCAGTGCCCACGTTGGATAAGCCCACTGCTCGGCTCTTTTTCAATTTAAAATAGCTGTTAATAGCCACAAACGTCGAGTTTTGAATGAACCCAAGTCCTAGACCTGAAAAATAACGTCATTATAAATAATAATAATACTAATATCTTGGGACGTCTCCTCACACGGCCATCTGATCCTTAACTAGGCATCAAGAGAGCTTGTGTTATGTTTTTAATTATGCTTGTGTTATTATAATAGACAGATGGTAAATATATACTTATATCGATATATTTTTTACATCCAGACACAGAACAAATGCTTGTGCTCTTCACATTAATATTTATTCTGAGTGGGAATCGAACC